>VOQZ01001189.1:0-228155 GCA_008079305.1 Phytophthora palmivora | reverse complement strand
TGGGCTATCGTAGTTCCTGGCGGGACGTCGGCCAGTCTCTGACGAGTGTTCGGAGTTGGGCGTAGACTTTCTGTCTCCTCGGCTAGCCGCTCAGATCGACTTGCAACCTCGGTTTTTACCATTGCGAGTCTTGCATGTAGGTGAAGCCTCGGCTGTAGCCGTAAACGCCAGAGGATCGGACCCTCGTTGACACGCTTCTTGGGAGTTTGGGAAGTGGGACCTGATGGGTCCGCTGCTTCCGTGCGCGTCGGGCTATAGGCTGACGGCCTGCTCCGATCTTCGGACACCCCGAAAGACGTCCGCACTTCTTCTTCCACTTCGCACGCTGTGTTCCGGCATCAGTCGGCGTCAATCCTTGAGTGCGAGGCGTCAGATGGACAACCTCTGAGGCTCGCACTCCATGCACGGAGGAGTAGCACATTATTGGGCCACTTGTCGAGTGCTCGTTGAGTCCAATGGCACAGCTAGCTCACCCCCGAGGTCCATCCAGATAGCCTGGCGACCAGCTCGGGCCGAACAGTTGCATCCAATTCTCTGTGGTGAAGTGGATTTGAAAGATTTGGCATTGAATATCCAGGAAAGATCCGATTCGGACGTGATCGGACCTGACGTGATGTGATTGGAGTAGATGACGAGCTGATGTGGGTGGATCCGGTGGTGGATCCAGTTGATGGATAAGATTGATGGAGATTAGTGACACCTTGAGTGGGACGTGATAGATGTATTGATACGATCTATACATGTATCCAGATCCGAAGAGCGGGGAAGATCTCGTATGGATATGGATGATGTGGGACCGCCGTGATTGTACTATGGGTGCAACAGTATGTCTATATACACTGTGGAAACTGGTGATCTAAGCCTAGATGTCCAGATCTAGGCTATAATCTATATCCGTAAGACCAGATCGGTTCACATATGTGGGTCTATTCGGGGAATTGGATCAAGGCTCATGAACCTAGATCCATAGGCGGATCCGAGTGATCCGGGATCTAGGGATATTATGGCAAAGATGAACGATGATTGGGGAGTTAACGGCATGGAATAAGCTCGGATATGTTATATTATGATTATCACGAAGTATTGTCACCGGATCATGCATGGAAACCCTAGATCAACAGGATCAAGGAGATCTAGCCGATCTGAGATTGGATCAGCGTGATCTAGCTTTATTAAGGCATGATCTGACTCGGGAGACGTGTGATCTGGACATTACGGTGGTGATTACGATATTGGAGAGAAGAGAAGGCCAGATCACGATATTGCGACTAGTGATCTAATGTTTATGGTTCAGATCCAGGGTGATCTGCAAAGATGTCGACTGCCAGGATGGTGAAGACAAGAAAGGACAAGGATCAGGATAGCGTAATCAGTCGATGTGTCGTTAAGGATAGGATACAGGATGGGATAGGTCTTAACATTAAATCAGAACCGAATTTGCATCGTACGACACAAGTGCTTCGCTACGCGCCTGGAAACGGGAACTACATTGGCCCTACGGTATTAATAGCGATTTAGGTGTATAGATCTAGGGTGGTTGATAATATCTAGATAATATATTGGCTAGATCCAACCTCCTAGTATCTTACCCTAAGTGCAGATCCAAGATCCCGGTATTAATTGCTTAGCCGGTAGATCTTCGGTTTCTCAACGATCAAGATCGCGCTATAGGAAGCGCCAAGCAATCAAAGGACCCCGATAAAGGGAAATCAACAAGAAAGGAATTACTACAAGGCCGGATCCAGATCTAGGCCGCCGGATCCAAGCTTGATCTAATCGCTTGGACTCCGGATCTACTACTGGCGAGTGGTGTGTGAAGACTCCCACGCTACTCTACGACCCCAACGTCACGCCAAGACGTTCAACTAACACCGATCGAGCAACTTAGCAGTCACCGAGAGAGGAAGATCCAGCCCAACCGACGGGTACACAAGGTGAGCAAGTTCAGCAGATCACGGATCATCGGAGGACCCCCTTCGTTAGTCGGTGTCCGGGCATTGGTGGGAAGTTGGATCTAGCGATCTCGCAGATTTTGCTGATCCCGCTACACCACAATGGTGCGCGTGCCCGGATCTGTTGGTGACTCGGGATTTCACCGTGAGTCTCAAGAAGATGTTCAAGTGAAGGTTGAACAAGGGGAACAAGCGTCATCGGACCTCGGATCGACGATGATGCCGCTGAATGAATCAAGATCCGCGGATCAGCAGAGCGCTAGGAGGAACTCTGCTGACGGAAGAGAGGGTGATCTGGATCCAGATCCAGATCTAGAAGAAAAACCTCTACCTCCACAGGTCCCCACGGGGACCCCGACGGATCTCGACGTAAGTCGAGATCCGTCAACAAAACAAGGGAAGGCGAAAGTGGAACCGTACAGATTGGTCGGATCTCCAGTCGATCCTTCACCATATCCATCCAGGATCTTCCAGTCTCTAGATCCGATAAGAAGAAGCCGAAGAAGAGGTAACGCGGAAGAAGATGAAGGCTCCAGAGATTGACGACGAAGATCCGATCGGATCTAAACCTAGATCCAGATCAGGACAAGGGTGGTCAGATAGATCTGGAGAATCTATTCTACCACAAAGAACTTCGCGAGTTCCTGGATCGAGATCCTGTGATGCGGATCCTGAGGCTGAAGCAGGTCGGAGATCCAAGAGAACCCGTATCAGCTCCGATCAAGACTGCCAACAAATTAGAAGCAGTCAAGGATTTATTACGACTGTTGAAGGAAGCAGGAATGACCACGGGAGCTTTCGATGCGGATGATGTCTTTGATCTAGATCTCAAGGTGATCCAGACTGCCACCAAGGATCTATTCTCCAAGCTCAAGATCCTCGTCGGCGAGATCCCCCAGATCACAGATCCAGTGCCATCACCACCTCCGGCAAGTGTTACGGATCGCCAAACGTCCTCATCACATTACGCCTCGGCTGCCGAGGACGAATCAGATCTCTCATCGGAACCAAAGCGAATGTCTCTGGGACCCTCCGGTACTTCAATGCTGGAGGCGAGATCCAAGATCCAACGTCGGAATCAGCCGAGATCCGGCCGCTCAAGGACGATCCCGACCTCCGAAGACCAGATCACAGCCCACGACGTCAGATGCCTCATCAGGCACCTTACAGAAGTATTTCGAAGCAGCCATGAGTAGATTCCTGGCGGAACAGCGAGGGCCGATCATGGATCAAGGAGCGACGAAGATTCAGGATCCAGGATCACAAGATGTAGATATGGAATCTGTGAGATCTGAACGTAGCACATCTCGATGGGAGTATGATCCAGACGATATCGACTTCCCCGGCCGCTCGAGCACGGTCGCGACCGCTACGACCGGATCAGCCGGATCAACCATGATCCAGAGAGTCCGGATCTCTGCGATCTCAGATCTCAAGGAGTTCACGGGGAAGGATCAAGACGAAGATCGAGCCAGAGCGTGGATTGGCAAAGTGAAATCGGCGTTCATGCGAGATCAAGCCTCCGATGAAGAAAAATGTTTGACCTTTGCGGATCTATTGGCTGGATCCGCCAAGAATTGGTATCGGCAACTAAGCAGATCCACCCGTAATAAATGGTCGGATCTGCTTAGAGCTTTCCAAATCCAGTACTGCGGATTGGGGGTATCAGTGGCTAGACAATACTATCACGCTCGACGTCGACCAGAAGAATCTCCCCTCGATTATCTTTACCGTCTGAATGTCGCCGGATTACGCGCAAAGTTGAAGATCAAGGATGGTAATGCGAAAGATCGACGCGAACATGTGGATCACTATATCGAAACTTTGGAGGATCAAGATTTAGCTGACAGGCTGACTCTGCTACGACTATCCGACGCGGATGATCTCGAAGAAGTGCTACGAAGCCCGTGAACGTGCAAAGAGCAGACAGAGAAAGCCGCGTTCGGATCTAGCAAGTACCGGCAGAAGGCAACTAATCCAGCACCTGCAGCTACGACAAAACACGTCCGCGCGGTGCAGATCCGGCCATGGAGTCTGAATCTGAGTCCGGATCCGACGGATCGGATGGATCTGACTCGGATGGAGACAATCATCGGCGGATCTACCTGGCAGCCGAGCAGGATGTCACTCCAAAAGTGGAATCTGGTATGGAGAAGGTCGAGCAAGTACCAATCACCCACAAGTCGACGGATCAGGCCCCACCAGATCACAGATCCCGGATCCAGAGTGGCGGATCCGATCGGAACCGTTGCTCGCATTGTGGATCCAGGAAGCATTCAGATCTAGGATGCTGGAGACGCCTTACTTGTCATAAGTGTGGCAAGCGAGGACATCCGGCGGATCACTGCCTCTTTGTGTGCCGGGGGTGCGGGGAATTACATGATATGGGAAAATGTCCTATGGAAGAGTTCTACAACCAGATCCGCCAATGGTTCAACCCAGCCAAACATGCAGGTATGCTTCCGGAATCTGCAGAGAAGATGTTAAACTAGGACGCTCGCCGGGTTGGAATCCGGTACGAGCCGAGCGCTCTAGATATTGCATCTATGCATTTGTGAACAAGAGATCGGTAGATCAGGGTAATAGGATCCCAGATCTACGCGATAATACATGTGATCTGAATGGAAACCGTGCTGTCGCAATCTCAAGTGTCCGCCAGGCGGACGATTACTCCAGATCCGAAGTGACCATGATGGTGGATCTCCACCCAGGAGAGATAAGGGGTTATTGGAAGCAACAGGATCCAGATCTGTGGTTCCAGCCCACAGATCAGGAGGATATACCAGTGATTCAAAAGCCAAGTCAGATCAAGGAGATCCGAAGATCCGAAGTTATGGATCTCTTGCCAGGAGAATCTCGGGGATATTGGAAACACTATGCCCCGGGAAAATGGTTCCGACAAGCCAAGATCGCTGGTAAGATCAACAATGAGAGAGGGATCTTGCTCTTAGATACAGGCGCCGAAGTATCCATAGTGGATACGGCCTTTGCTCGTAAGGTTGGGTGCTATATCGATACGAGCCAGATCCAAGATTGCGTTGGGATTGGCGAAAGTGTTTACAGGACAGAAGGAAGAACCCGGATCAAGATCACTATGGCTGGATCGCTGGTTTACTTTTTCGATATTTGGGTTGGAGATCTGGCAGGTCAAGATGCCATCCTGGGTATGGATTTCATGGTACCGGCGGGGATCCGATTGGATCTGGCCTATGGATCTATAAGTTTACCTGATGAGGTGCGGATCCAGCTTAGTGGGCGTCGGCAGCTTTACAGCGACAAGGCCAGGCTGGTAACTGTAGGAGAACATATCCAGATCGAGATCGGACAATCAGTGGAACTTCGGTTACATCTCCGGATGTCAGATCACGAGAAGTTCTGGGTCACCCGGGGAGATCGTTGGGTACCCACGGTGGTAAAAGGCCTCGGGAAGAGACGGTATCTGCAGATCACCAACGTGAGCGATAAGGCGATCATATTGCAAGAAGATGTGAGAGTTGGGATCTGGCTATCGGGTGATCACATTCCCCGGATGCCAGGATTTGTCTCGGTGGGGTCACGTCGGTATATGGAATGGCAAAATCTTGCCCTGGAAGCCACGGTGGATGGAAGATCCGAGCATGATGAGATCTTGATGGAATCCGCAGAGCCGATGGTGGATCGACCCTCCTACCCAACACCTCGTGGCATCCTGAAACGACCCGAGATCTCGCAGATACAGGTAAAACCAGTGTTGACGACCGAAGATCAAACATCAGCAGGACTAGATCCGCAGGATCGAACTCCGATCCAACCAGTAGAGACCGAGGTGATAAACCAAAATGTGGATCAGGTAAAGGCGGATGATTTGGATCCAGTGACCGGAGGATCAGCTGAAAGAGGTCCACCCGAACAGTTATCTATCCCGATACAGGAGGCGCCCTCAGAGGATCGAAAAAATTCCCCAGATCAGGAGCCGGATCCGGAGGTACATTACCACGAAGGTAATGATCTGTATGCGGAGGACGTGGATCAAGAGATGGCGATCCTCCCGGAAATTAACCCCACCACAGACGAGGTGAAGATTGAGGATATCCAAGTTGGAGATCCAGGGATCCAGACTACGGCGGAGATCGAACAATTACGTCAGAGGATCTGGAATATCGACATCTTCTCATCGGAAAGGGAAATGCTCTACCACCGGCCGCAAGGGGTGTGGTGTGTGATATCGATGTGGGAGACGCTAAGCCAATCGCCAACGAGTGAGGAAGATCGCTCCTCGATTCCGCGAGAAGTTATCAGAGCTGATCAAAGGGTTATTATCAGCTAAGATGATCGGCTATTCCAGATCACCCTGGGCCTCACCGATCGTGGTGATCGTGAAGAAGAATGGGGTAGATATCAGGCTGTGTATTGATTACCGTCTGGTCAATAGTCTTACTCAACTGATGGTCTACCCTATGCCCCTGATCAACGATCTTCTAGAAGATCTGATAAAGTTCTGTGGTATTGCTCCTTGGATATGGCCAGTGGATTCTGGGTGGTGACTATGACAGATCGAGCACGAGCGATCTCGGCTTTCATTACCCCATTTGGGCTATTCGAATGGAATCGTATGCCGTTTGGCTTGAAGAATGCACCGCAGATCTACCAACGTCTGATCGACAACGCCCTATATGGATTTACTCGGATCCCTCCTCCCGGATCGGATCCAAGATCCACAGATGTGTTTGAAGTGGGAGAAGCCGAAGATCCGGATAAGCCATCAGTGATCGGACGTAGATCGTATATCGATGATATCCTTATACCAGCGGATAGTTGGGATCAGTTATGTAATCGAGTGGACGCCCTACTGGAGGCGTGCGATAAGTGGAATCTGTCGATCAGTGTGGTGAAGAGTTTCTGGGGTATGAATAACGTGGAATATCTGGGCCATCGCGTTTCGAAAGATGGACTGGAGGCGAATCCTAAGGATCTAGAGGCATTAACGGATCTAGCATTTCCTGGATCGCTGAGATCGATGCAATCTTTTCTGGGCAGCTTGAATTATTACAGTCGATTTATCGAAGACTATGCTATCTACGCGGCCGTGCTGTACGAATTGAGAGAGGTCGATTTCGCCGCGATGTCCAAGGATGAGGTGCGGATCCAGATCAAGCGAAGTATGGAATATAAGGAGTTGGATCAACTGGATCTGAAGGAAGATCTAGGATCAGATCTGGCATTAAAGCCTGCGGAACCGTTGGATCCAGGAAGTCTAGATGGAGACCAGGCTGATCCACGATGGATTCGTGCTCATCGGGCCTTCGAGACACTCAAATCGAAGATCGCGTCTACTCCGATCCTACGTCATTTCGATCCGGGTCGAGAGGCGGTGGTGATCGTATATGCAAGTGATTGGGCGATCTCGGCAGCCCTCGTGCAAGAGTATGACCAGATCTACTATCCGGTCACCTTCGTAAGCCGAACGTTGAAGTCGAACGAGTTGAATTATAGCCCAGTGGAGAAGGAGGTGTTGGCGCTGCTACGGATCCTGGATCTCGGATATAACATGCTGGTGGGACGCCGGATCCGGGTGCTGACTAGATACTCCACGTTGGCCTGGTTATTTAGATCGACCGGATTACAAGGGCGATTAGGCCAATGGGCGTCACTGCTATCACCGTGGACATTAGAGATTGTGAAGTGTGTCAAAGGAGAAGAAGAGATCCTAGGGGTGATTGCGGCTAGTATCACGCCCAGATCCATGGTGGATGAAGCGTTGATCCAGATCTCGCCCAAGAAAGAGCCACGACGGAAGATCCAAGCTCCGATCCCTGTGATCCAAGCGGATGAGGAGCTGTATGTTGTCAGTTTCGATGGATCAGCCCGCGTGAAGCGTGGAGGTGGCGCATACAGTGCGATCTTGTGGAAGTTGCCTGAATGGACGGTGATCCAGGCCAGATCGGCCTATGCGGAAGATCTTACCGTCAATGAAGCTGAATATCATGGGTTGTTACTATGTCTGGATCTGTTGAGTACAGTGGATCACAAACGAGTGGTGTTCTGCGGCGACTCTAATCTGGTGATCCGACAAGTCAGGGGTGAGATCGAGTGTAAGGCACCCGGTCTGACCTTACTCAAGCAAAGGGCTTTAGATCGTCTAAGGGACTGGCCAGATCACGAACTTGTCCATGTGAAACGAGATTGGAACGGCAGTGCGGACAGTCTGGCTAGTGCAGCGCTACAGCGACAAGGTGGAGTGAAGATCGAGTCGGATGAGGATAAGCAGGATCTGATCACGTTGAACCGATTGGATGAGGTATTGGTAGTCAAGAGGACGGATCAAGCAGCCCAGATCACGGCGGTAGTGGCTCGATCGGGCTTGCGGTCGACGACGCGGACGATTTCGGATCCGCGATCATTACGGGAGGAGATAGTTCGAGATCTCAGGATCGATCGGATCCGACAAGCCCAAGACGAGGAGGCGTGGATCTCGGGATTGAAGAAGTATCTGAATGGAGATCTGCAAGACCTGACCCAGCAAGAAGCCAAATCCTATGCTAATCTAGCGGCCGATTATGATTTGGATCACCATGATCTACTGTTCTACTGTCCCTCCACGAGACCGATGGATGCAGATCGAGATAAGCTGATGCGACTAGTGATCCCGGAAACTCTGTATCAGGACATACTACATCACTACCATGTGAGCCTAGAAGGTGGACATCAAGGGATCGGCCGAACTTATCAGCGGATCCGGGATCACTTCCATTGGAGAGGTCTGTATAAGAGTGTCCAAAGATACGTGGGTGAGTGTGTGGATTGTGAGACCGGCAAAAGTAAACCTCGGATCCAAGGAGAGTCGCCAGGTAACCTTCAGGCAACATATCCTTTCCAGATCATAGCCATGGATCACATCCCGTCGCTACCCAGATCGCACAAAGGGAATACAGAATTATTGATCTTTGAAGATCTATTTACTGGATATGTGATCGCGAAAGCCAGCTCGTCAAGGACTGCTCAGACTGTCGCCGAATCATACGAAGAATGTGTCTTCCGACGATTTGGGGCCAGCGAAGCGATTAGGCATGATCGTGAACCAGGATTTATGTCCGATTTTTTCCGAGCGTTTAATAAGATCTTGGGTCAGCGTCAACGGGCCACGATGGCATACCGGCCCCAAGCTAACGGATCTGCAGAGCGCATGGTCCAAACTACAACTCGGGCGATTAAGATGTATGTGCAGGATCTGGATCAACGAGATTGGGACGAGTATGCCGAGAGGATTACCTTCGCGATCAACACCGCGCATGATCGGATCCGAGGAGAAACACCTTTCTATATGGTACATGGGTGGGATCCTAGATCCACCTTGGAAGCGGTGATCCCGGTGGGAAGTACGCGAAGACATGATCGGGATCCACGACGGTGGAGATATCAGATCCAGCGGTATTATCAACAGGTTCGAGAACAGGTTAATCAACGACTGCGAGAGGCGATCTCAGATCGAGCGGATCTACACAACCAGGAGATCCGCCCGCATCAGATCGAGGTCGGATCTCGAGTGTGGTTATATCTCGATCGCGTGAAAGAGGGATATGCTAAGAAGTTGGCACACTTGTGGCATGGACCATTCCGGATTATAGAGAAAGTTGGAGAACATGCGGTGAAATTGGAGATTGCCGGATCCGGATATCATATTTTCCCTATGGTACACGTGAACAAGTTGAAGCTAGTGAAAGAATATCCAGATCGACCACTAATGCGACTCAATGTGGGAAGTCAAGATCGTCTGGATTTTGATGAAGATCTATTACCGGGGGATAGCTTGATCCAAGATCGCGATCCCGATGAGTATGAAGTGGAGAAGATCACTGATATGCGATCTGGACGAAGGACTCGATATGGGCGGATCTACCGTGAATTCCTTGTGTATTGGCGAGGATACGAGGATCCAACTTGGGTGGATGAAGCAGATCTCAACTGTGGCGCTCTGCTGCATGAGTTCCTGCGAGATCGCACGAATCACAATCGATTCGGTGTGATGCAATCTCACGAGGAATCGTGAGGCCGCAATCCACGACAACGAGCTGGTTGTTGTCGTGGTGAAATCGGTTGAAGGATCTACATGAAGGATGTAGATCGGAGGAAGGGGCATGCATATATACATGTGAAAGGCGACGATAATGGAAGATCAAGTCCCGGGATCCAGAGATCCTAGCGGATCGAGGTAGATCACGATTCTATGAGAATGGATCGAGGCAAACGGGAAGTATACAAGTCAAGATCATCGAACATATATTGAAAGAAGTTATGGAGGGAGACAAATCACTTAAGAGAGCTAGTCACGATCTAGCTACTGGCCGGTGGTTGCGCTACTTGGAGACCGAAGAACTTACGATCCAGACGAGGAAGATGGCGCGATGGGTGATCCGCAGTATGATCACGATAATGGTTGCGCCAAGGATCCGCCGTGTCGGCCTCCGCTAACGCCTCCAGCAGATCGGTGGGCTCCCTACAATTAAGCTGCGGATCGGCCAGATTAGCACGTCTGGCTTCGATCCCGGGATACCAGGCCACTTCGTCAGTCCGCTTGGGGAAGTGGAGGAAGAATGGATCTAGGAGTAGATCCAGATCACACCACCCCTCGATCATGGCCTGGATCAGCGTGAGCAGCATACGCTTCCACCGATTGCCGGCGTGGGATCTCCGATTGTTACGCTGTTTGGCGAAAGATCCCAGCCACGGCGACTGTGTGATCATGGCCGCGGTGATCGGGAACTTGTGGGTCGATTCCCAGTACGCGATCAGCTCCGAAGCCTCGAAATCACGGTACTGTCGGATGAAGATCCCAAGTCGGCCACCAACATCGGCCTCGAAGGAGATTGGAGGCAAGGTGTTCCGGATCACCTGCCAAGGCTCCGCCGCTTGTAGTGCTTTCACGTTGGCTTCTGTGATCAAATGACCACAGAAAGCTGGGGCCGTCGGGGATGTGTAGATCGTCGGCCGATGGGGGAAGATCCAGTCAGGCCGGAAAGGTAAGATCGGGAACAGGAAGCTCACAGTCATGGCGATCAAGGTTTGATTTGCCAACCGGGACTCAATCCATGGATCTATGTCGGCGGCGGCCATGACTCGGACAATCCGCCGACCGGGAATACAACGACCCTCAGGAAATGGAGCCTGAGGGACGAAGGTGATCCGGGGAGGCTGACGTCCAGGGGGCGGGTTGGCGGGGCCAGATCCGCCCGTAGGACCAGGCCCATTGCTCTGATCTCCAGATCCCGCATCGGAGCCCGATCCATCGGATCCACCAGGAGATCCGCCGGATCCGGCTGCTGATCGGCGTTGGGGAGACGCATGATCTCGACGACGAGCCTCGGATCGGGATTGGGAAATGGCCATCAATGTTTGGGCCTCGTAGAGGTCATCGGCCACTTCCGCGTTCTCCTCCTCCTCATCATCGGATCCGGATCCGACTTCAATCACCTCGCCGGATGATTGACTAGGTCCACCATCTTTGGAGGGGGGAGTCGAGGCTTGATCTGGGGGAGGCGATCCTTCTCCGGCAGATCCTCCACCCAGATCAAACTCGGATTCGTCCTCTTCATCCATGGACTCATCCTCCGCCTCGAGAGGAACGGATCGCTTCTTCTGAGGCCGTGAAGGGGAAGGCGAGCTAGATCTGCTACGAGATCGCTTGGATTTGGAGGCGTCGACGTCCTGATCCTCGCTGCCGGAAGTCTCCGCAGAAGGAGAGCGTGGGATCCCTCCCGCGGGTTGATCCGTGTCAGATCCAGGATCCAGACGCAATTGGGTCTGAGGAGGAGGCGCCCCGATGGTGGCCGAGATGGACGAGAGGCGTTGGAAGGCGGCCGTGTATTCATGACGGAGAGCATCACGTTCACGGACCACTTTGCCTAGATCTCGGGAAAGCGTACGGATCTGAGCCTGATTCTCAGTGATAGTACGCTCCCGATCTGCATAGGCCTTCTGGGCTACCTCGACATCATGACGCGCTCGGGTCAGATCACCCTCCAGCGTCTGCAGCCGGGTCGTATCTGAAGCCGATCTAGCCCGATGGGCTGCCAGATCCGACTGTAATAACCCCATAGTCCGCTGCGCTGACAAGATCTCAGCATCTCGCGCACGGATCTGAGCTTGCAAAGCGTCGCGCTCCCGAGCAATCTGGTCGAGATCGGCTTGGGTAGGCCCCGTGGGCAAGAGATCTGTCTGCCGAGACTGGGGATCAGAACCCGAAGATCCGCGATCAGTGCCATCGGATCGAGACAGAAGTAGCTCTGCTTCAACCCGATCCAGTTCAGATCGGGTCCTGCGTAGACTTTCCTCCGTCGCAGATAAGGTGGATTCGGCATCCTCCCGCTCTCGATCCAGATCGCGGTTGGCTTGTTGGAGATCCAGAATCTCCCCACCTGCCTGTGTCATCTCTGAGGCGAGATGGTGGATGGTAGACTCCAGACTGCCACGATCTCGAGCCAGATCGTCGATGTGAGCCTCTAGGTGGCGGATCTCATCCATCCGTCGATCGAGATCATGATTGAGGTCGGCGATCTGGGCTTCCAAGGCCGAGATCTCGGGCGCCGCGGATGATGGCTCCAGGCGGACAACGCGATCAGACTCCAGCGAAGCTTGAAGGTTGTCACGCTCCTCTCGGAGGCGACTCACCTCGGTCCGATAGTGCCCGATCTCTCGGCCTTGATTGGCACACATCATCTCGAGAGACTCGAGGGAGCAGATATGCTCACGGTTTAGATCCGTGGCTTCATCCGCTCGACGAGTGGCCTGCCGGAGCTCGTTGCTTAAGTACAACACTCGACGGCGTAGGGTGGCGATGGATCGACTGTGATCCTCGGCCGGGTCTCCGGTTAGGCCGCCGATCTCCGATCGGGGCGAAGGGGGATCCTGGTGACCAGATCCGTGCTGTGATCCGTCGTGATCATGATCCGACATTACGAGCGGAGTTGAAGAAGTGGAGAAGCTTGAGTTGGACGAGGTGATTTGAAGAATGGACGCAGTGAAGTTGTTATGCAACTACAACTGACGACCAGGAGGCGGCTGTGGTGAAGTGGATTTGAAAGATTTGGCATTGGAATATCCAGGAAAGATCCGATTCGGACGTGATCGGACCTGACGTGATGTGATTGGAGTAGATGACGAGCTGATGTGGGTGGATCCGGTGGTGGATCCAGTTGATGGATAAGATTGATGGAGATTAGTGACACCTTGAGCGGGATGTGATAGATGGATTGACATACGATCTATACATGTATCCAGATCCGAAGAGCGGGGAAGATCTCGTATGGATATGGATGATGTGGGACCGGCGTGATTGTACTATGGGTGCAACAGTATGTCTATATACACTGTGGAAACTGGTGATCTAAGCCTAGATGTCCAGATCTAGGCTATAATCTATATCCGTAAAGACCAGATCGGTTCACATATGTGGGTCTATTCGGGGAATGTGGATCAAGGCTCATGAACCTAGATCCATAAGCGGATCCGAGTGATCCGGGATCTAGGGATATTATGGCAAAGATGAACGATGATTGGGGAGTTAACGGCATGGAATAAGCTCGGATATGTTATAATTATGATTATCACGAAGTATTGTCACCGGATCATGCATGGAAACCGTAGATCAACAGGATCAAGGAGATCTAGCCGATCTGAGATTGGATCAGCGTGATCTAGCTTTATTAAGGCATGATCTGACTCGGGAGACGTGTGATCTGGACATTACGGTGGATGATTACGATATTGGAGAGAAGAGAAGGCCAGATCACGATATTGCGACTAGTGATCTAATGTTTATGGTTCAGATCCAGGGTGATCTGCAAAGATGTCGACTGCCAGGATGGTGAAGACAAGAAAGGACAAGGATCAGGATAGCGTAATCAGTCGATGTGTCGTTAAGGATAGGATACAGGATGGGATAGGTCTTAACATTAAATCAGAACCGAATTTGCATCGTACGACACAAGTGCTTCGCTACGCGCCTGGAAACGGGAACTACATTGGCCCTACGGTATTAATAGCGATTTAGGTGTATAGATCTAGGGTGGTTGATAATATCTAGATAATATATTGGCTAGATCCAACCTCCTAGTATCTTACCCTAAGTGCAGATCCAAGATCCCGGTATTAATTGCTTAGCCGGTAGATCTTCGGTTTCTCAACGATCAAGATCGCGCTATAGGAAGCGCCAAGCAATCAAAGGACCCCGTATAAAGGGAAATCAACAAGAAAGGAATTACTACAAGGCCGGATCCAGATCTAGGCCGCCGGATCCAAGCTTGATCTAATCGCTTGGACTCCGGATCTACTACTGGTGAGTGGTGTGAAGACTCCCACGCTACTCTACGACCCCAACGTCACGCCAAGACGTTCAACTAACACCGATCGAGCAACTTAGCGGTCACCGAGAGAGGAAGATCCAGCCCAACCGACGGGTACACAAGGTGAGCAAGTTCAGCAGATCACGGATCATCGGAGGACCCCCTTCGTTAGTCGGTGTCCGGGCATTGGTGGGAAGTTGGATCTAGCGATCTCGCAGATTTTGCTGATCCCGCTACACCACAGCTCCTCGTCTTCATGAGTTCCAGGCAGCGACCTAGAACCTTGTTGGCAGCCGGCGTATCACCATTGACTGGTGGTCGGTTGCCTATCGACCGAGAAGTTGCCTTCCCGGTCATCGCCGACGGCTTCAAACCGTCGGACCCATCATCACTGTCCTCGGTGGCTGGTTCAGGTCCAGCTACGTCATCCAGCTCTTCGGTGAGGTTACGCGCGAGCGACCTCACCCCTCCGCTGCGGCCTACAGATACCACAGCGGCTTCCGAAAGGTCGGGCATTGCTGCCTTCTCTTCCAGGTACTCTTCATCATCATCTTCCTTGGCGTCGGAGTAGCCAACCGACTCGTCGAAACTCCCTGAACGTTCGGCAATCGTCACCAAACGAAATGTCGGTGGTGTCGACAACGAACTTCCAGGGTGCACCGTAGGCTCGGAGCGTGTCCCACTTGACTTCATCGGTGTTGCTGGTACCGCTGACTTGCCTCCTTTCGCCATTGTCTCTCTTCTTCTCTCTCTCGAATGCTCGTTAGGGTAGAACCTAACACAACCACAACACACAGAAGGTCACACCAATCCCGGGTCGCGGCACCAGTTGTCGTGTAGAACACGATAGAATTCTCACTTGTCGGGTGAGTTCCCACCAACAACACACGCTTCCCCGTTAAGGTTAGCGATTTGTTGGATCAAACCTGAAGACCAGGAACGATCCCTTACACCGGGTCGGCTGTAAGCGCTTCTGTATACCGAGGTTGTTTTAGGTAACCCTTACCTACACCACTAGCCACGAGCTTAGACTAGGGTGTTATATTGCGCTTTCGCGCGTAACCCTGCAGTCCCTCAGAGGAAAGGGCACCGGCGTGTTAGGCCTTATACAGGGGTGTCGAGGTATAACCTCGACGGGGAGCAAAATATACACTAGGACCTTAATAGACCCTAAGTATACACGTAACGACACTTCACTGTCGCCTCCGATCTCTCGGCCACACCAACTCTTGGCCTGACCAGGATAAACTCTCGGTTCAATGTACCTTGAGTCTACCAACAGGCATCCCACACAACTGAGCGTGTCCTGGCACTTAAATAAGCTAGCTACACTTACCTAAGTCGGACTTGACTCTTGTTAGCTGGGGGGAAGACTGCGTTTTATAAACTGCTTAATGTGAGGCTCAGAGAGCCTCTGTATGTCATCCTATGTTTTGTCCTATGCCTATATACAAATATCAAGTGTAAACAAATCTCTGTAGGAGTCTCCGAGGTTTCAGAATAAGTACGACCGAGGGGTCGACAACTCACCCTTAAGTACGGATTTGGGACTGTACAGACGTGGGACAAGGGATCTGAGATGGGTACAGAGCCCTGTCTCGGCCTAATCCAGGAAGCCTCGGCCAGGTTGTATTAGGCTAGCCGAGGCTCCCGGATGTCACTATTCCTCCTCTGTCACTCTGTCGCGGGATGTATAATCCTCCAATGGGGTTGAACCCTCGCTTTTCACCGAAAGGTTCTGTGGCGGTTGCCTTAGCGACTGGGTAGCTACCTCACGGTTAGAACTCAACACCACACGGATCATGAGTCCCTGGACCGTGATTTTCCAGATTGCGGACGCTGGGTCGTAGATTTCTAGATTGTGGGTTTCCGGATCGTGGATGGGTTAGTCGCGGGATTCTGGATCGTGGTACTAGAGACAGGTCGGCCCCCGGATCCCGACTTTGTCAGGGATTGCCTGGTCCGATCCCGTCGAAACCTATCGTGTCCCATCACCATGGTCCGCAAGGTGACATCAATTGGTCACACAGCCGGCTTGGCCTCAAACAATCTGTAATCGTTTTCGTGGTCGTTTTTTGTCATCCTGGAAGTAACAGCGCATTCTTGATTCGTGAGAGAACAGGCTTGCTGGAAATGCTCCCTTTTATATCGCGGAGACAGAATTGGCGCCCGCATCAGGGAAAGTATTATTAACAAATGCCTATAAAACGTTGTGGCTACCTGATAGAGCTGTGAACTGGTGAACCCAGTGCTTCTTTTGAAACTACATTCAGTGCTTTGCATTCTCCAGTGAAACGAGAAAACATCTGAGAGGAATGGTGAACTTACTGGAGTCCTTTGTAGTCGCCACTAAAAGATCCGTGTTTGTTCTATTTCTCATTTAAGCGAGTGCCATTAAACCCTTATAACTAGCGAGCTTGTCAGTTCCAGCGGATTGCTGGAAGTCGATGAGCATCACCTTCGTCTTCGACCATCCAGCCAATAACATGGGCAGCATCGGCATTCTGGTGTTTGTGTGTCGCTGAACAAGATGGCTCGTTTTGCCCCTGTTCGTGACAAAATCACTGGGAAGCAGGTGCATAGCTATTCCTGGATAGCGTATTCCGCTATCATTGTCTTCGAGTGATCATTATTTCTGATTGGGACCAGCGGTTTACTGGTGCGTTTTGGGGCACACTGTTGCAACGATGTCAACAGCGCACCATTCCAAAATAAGTGGCCAGAGCGCCATTCAATAAAAATACACTCTCGTAAAAGTATCCACATTGAAATCTATTGGTAATTTAATCGATATATTCTGAAAGCGAAACGACGTGAAAAGCGAATCCATCATTGACCATGGACACTAACGAGGTGAGTTCTGAATGTTGTCTTGTTTAAGTTAGCTGACTATTATGCTGCTTTGTAGAGTGAATTCTCACAGGAGGACGTGTTGCCAATAGCCAAAACGGTATGAGATGAGATTGTTAGATTGTTACCTCACTGATGGACTTTATATTCGATCCAGGCGATCGAGTCTGCGTTGAAGGACACAGTCTACAACCGGAAGAAGGTGATGGATTGGTCCAATACGCTAGTGGCGAGTGTCCTCACGGGATTGCAGAACCTCAATAAGCCCTTTAAGTACGCAGTCACGTGCCTCATCATGCAGAAGACTGGGGCGGGTATGACGACGGCTGCTGCCTGCTTCTGGGACCCAAGTATGGACGGCTACTGCACTGTGCTCTGGGAGAACAGCACCATTTACTGCATCGTGACAGTTTACGGCGCTGCGATCTCCCCATCTGCTATCAAACTCGATCACTGAATGGGTCTGAAGTACACGTATTCATTCCGATTCACATTCTTCTCGATGGTAGCTTCTCTGCTTGTCAACTGATCATCTGTTCTAGAGCAGCAAGGCATGACTGGGCTGCTTCCTTGATTTGAGCCTTACCACTGTGAGCCGCTAGCTTCTGCTTCAGCGTGGTGCTGTGCTGCTTCACCTCCGCTAAGAACTTGGCCCGCTCTTCAGCTTTTTCCTCGTCCTTGGCTGCTCCTGAGATCGCCTCGAGCAGGTTTTGCATCGCAAACAATGCGCGATGCAGTGTCTCCACGTTCGAGCCTCCCTCAATGATGGTAGTGAAGGCCTTGAGTCCACCCTGGCGCATAATAACCCAGCTAACCTGTGGAACCTGGGACACCATAGCAAGCGCGCCTCCAGCAGCCCGAGCTGTCTCGAAGTCTTCGGCCTCATCTTCTAGAGACGCAAACGCGATCCAGAGACGCACTTTCTCGTCGTTCATGAAGACCTGCTCGATCACTTTGTCATTCGGAAGGAGATTGCAGATTGCTTCGGTGGCCGCTCGACGAACAAGTTCATGTTCAGAGAACTGAAGATACTGCAGCGTAGACAGACCCTGCGGCTCGCCCACAATACGCGCCTTCGTTTCCTCCGATACACTCGCAATATTCGTGAGAGCCATTAGCGCCTCAAAGTGTAGCAACTGCTGCTCGCCCTTGCACAAGTCAAGCAGCGGTCGGATAGATGAGAACAGCGAAGACGACGGGATCAAGTTCGGGTTCGTACTGATCAGAATTTTGGCCATCGCCTGGCCTGCCGCATTTGAAATTTTTGTGCCTTGAATCTGCGACGGGTTCTTCGATGCCTTGCCACCCTTACTCTTAGCCACTGCGATGTGATGTAGTGCCAATGGAATCAATGTCTGGAAGACTCCGCACTGCACCAGGTTACCTCGCACGGACGGCGCTTCTGCAGCATGCAAAGCGCTAAGCGTTGCCATCTCCATAATATTTTCCGACTTGGTAGCCGATAGCTTTAGGAGCTGCACAAGCGTTGTCAGCACATCACGCGACTGAGCAAGCTTGGTTACACGTGCCTCAACATGCTCAGGGGTATCGCCATCTTCAAGCACAGACTTTTGCTTCAAAGCCTTTTGCAGCTCTTCGTACTGATCTGCCGTCATCTCCATACCTTCCATTTGCTTACGCTTGATAGCAGCTTCTGAAGTGAGGACGTGGTGCAGAATGTACCCGATACCATAGTAAACATTTGACCTGAAGCCAGCACTGGCTTGTGTTCCAGCGCTCGAGTCCTTTGAGTTAGGGAATTCGACCCGAAACACGCTTGCAACAGCACCAGCGTGCTTCACGAATGCGTCCTTCACGGGTGTGTACGTGATCAAATACGACAACGCTTCAATGCCACGCTCTTTAGGAGAAACACCGCTCCAGAATAGTTGCGATCGGGGTACCTGCTGCTTGGCTTTATCCTTACCCTGGTTTTCTGTCTCCTGCTTATGCTTGCTTTCCACGGCTTCTGCACTCGCAAGCACCTCGAATACGCTGTCCATGAGGAACTGTCCATCCGCAGACGGCATCTCGAGCGTCTTCTCAACGATACCGAGCTTCACCTGAATACTCAGAACGCTGGCGCGGAGCATCAGGTCATCCTCTTCATCCAGCGATGCTTGCAACATCCGATAAATCTCAACTCTTAACGCAGGTGGGACACAAGCAGGGCCATGCTCTACCCCACAAATGCTAGCAACACAGTCAACCCAAATTTCTTGCAGTTGCCGGGTGTGTGCCTTCGCATCGTCAAACGTTCGCGATGCAGTCAAGAATTCATGCAGTCGTGTCAAAAACGCGGTACCATCGTTCCCAGTTTGTTGCACTGCCCATAACGCAAGTTTTGAGTTCGACAGAAAGAGAGCTGAGAGAAGGAGGCACGAGGCAGAGCCCTGAGCAAGCTGTGTGCGGTTTGTGGGTCTTGCGATCAGCACAGGAGACACGCACCAATCCCGCACCATTTTCTTCAGCATGGTGTCATCGCCTTCGAAATGCGCGAGACATTGAGTGAAAACGAGCGGAAGGCGGCTCAACAGCACAGCTGTTAGTTCCGAGCTAGGCACTTTGGACTTGGACTTATCAGCTTCAAAACCAGGTAGAGCACTGGATGCAGTAGTGTGCAGAAGCGAAAACAGACCCAGCTCCTGCGCCAACGCAGCAAACCGTGCCTTAAGTTGTTGCACCGCGCTGTCGTCATTATTTACCATCATCGAAGTCTGACCTCCCAATACCGAGATGAAGTGGAGTAGCCCATCCAGAGCAGCAATCTGCAAGACGCGTTCACGACTACGCAGTCCATCCAGCAGTCCACCCAGTACACGACGAACACAGGCATCATCATCCGACTTAGCTCCAATTAACAAGTACTTGAAAACGAATGCTGCCAGTCGAATAATTGCTTTCCGACCTCTCACAGGCATCTGTTTGTTCTCCTCTAAACCATTCGCCTCATACTCCAACGCCACCTGCTTATGCAGCAACTCCAACAACCTATTCATCGCAGTATTATTCGTCTCAAACGTCCTTCCGGCCAATTCCATCGACGCCGACGATAGAATCGATAACAACGACACAACATGGGATAAGATCACCAACATCCTCTCCGTCTCCTCACTCGCACATAAATCCACGAGCTTCGCAACTGCTCTCCAGAGCACTGTCAGTCCTTCTCTCTTTACAATTTCATCGGGTAAGCTCGTCAGCTCCGTGACACTCTTCATCTCAAGGTATTGCAGAGCCTCCACTGTCTTCTCCTGCTCTTGTAGCACTTCCTTGAGCCCTGCCTGTCCCTCTTCTCCATGCACACCAGCCACAATCGTATTCAAAGCTTTCTGCACACCATGAACATCTTCCCGGACCTTCTCTTGGATCTTCCGAGCCAATGCAGCCGCCGCTTTGTTACTTGGTGCATGTTGTAGCACTAAATGCACGTCTTTAAAAGCTTGCGTCATGTTGCCCATCCCCATATGAGCTTGAGCTCTACGGTATCGAGCCTTAGTATTGTCTGGCTCAATAGCCAACGCCAGCGTGCAGTCCTTCTCAGCCTGAGCGAAGTCTTCGAGTTGCAGGAGACACGCGGCGCGATTGCTCCATAATAAGACGCGCTGGGCTTCCACGGCCTTCAATTCTTCTCCAGTAACAGCAGAAGACGACGGAGCAGCAGATAAACCTTCTGTATACTTGGCTACAGCCGCCTTAAAGTCCTTAGCGCTGAAGAACGCGTTGCCTTCCGCACGGAGTTCTTCCATCTTGGTGGCCATAGTTACACTGAGATGGATACATTTCATGTGGTTACACCATGTATGATATACCATAGGTATCATGAATAGAAGGTTTTGAATTGGGGTGAAATGAATTGCATTTGGCGCCCCTCAAGCGACAGGAGCGAGTGGATATTGCGAAGTATGGCGGACGAAGACATCGATTCACTGCTGCAAGAAGGCATTCAAGCGGCTACTAAGGTATTGTATTATAAAGAAGAGACAATGTGCTTTTCAACCATGCAAGAATGACGTGGATATCCTCTATATTACTCGAGTTAGAACGCGTTAACGCTAAAAGATCACTAATATGTCGTGTATTTCGTTAATTCTTAGGCTAAACACGACGCAGAGGATGCTAAAAAGGACCGTCGACCGGAGCGAGACTCACGTCGATCCTCTCGACGTCGTAGCAGGACGCGCAGTCGCAGTCGCAGCCCGAGACGTCGCCATCGAGACCGCTCACGCTCTCGCTCTAGAAGCCGAAGACGCTCCCGTCGCTCTCACTCACGCTCTCGCTCTCCACGTCGCAGTCGTGGCTCCAGAAGAGATAGAGGACGCAGTCGCAGTCGTAGCAAGGAGCGGTCGTCCAGGAAGAGACGTAAAAGCAAAAGTCGCTCTCGTTCACCTCCGAAGGAGGAGAGAGAACGTAGCACATCGGCGGAACGTGCTGAGCGTGCAAAGCAACGGGAGCTCATGGAGCTCACGAGAGATCATCGCACGGTATTCGTGGGTCAATTGACCCAAAAAGTGCGCGAGAAGGACTTGGAACGGTTTCTCACCAAGACTGGCAAGGTCGAGAACGTGCTGTTGATTCGTGACAAGTTCACGAACCGTTCGAAGGGCTTTGCGTACGTGGAATTGTCGAATTTGGAAGATGTGCCCAAGGTATTGCTGTTGAATGGACAGGTGCCGGATTTCCAGATATTCCCAATCATGATCAAGGCATCGGAAGCCGAAAAGAACTTTGCTGCTAAAAAGGACTCGGTTATGAATACGGCCACTACTGCTACTCTTACGGCTGATGGTACAGCAGGTCTGGCTGGAGCTATTGCTGGTGGAGGTATGTCAACCTCCGCGCTTTCTGCGGCGAGTCGAATCTACTGTGGAAACCTCCACACGAACATCACAGAGGATGATCTACGGATCGTGTTCCAGTCGTTCGGTGAGGTGCTCTCAGTGACTATTAATCGCGACGAGATGGGTCGTTCCAAGGGATTTAGCTTTATCCAGTTCAGCAGTCCACAGGAAGCGAATTTTGCGTTATCCAAAGGCAACGGGTTGGAACTTGCAGGCAACTATCTGCGTTTGGGCCCAGTGAATGAAAATGCCATGGGTGGAAGTAACAGAGGTGCAGGTGGCGCAATGAGTAGCATGGACAACTCTGGAGGGGGGCGATGGAAACTGGAGGATGATGAAGGTATTGGACTCAGCATGAACGCGCAGTCACGCTCAGCGCTGATGGCGAAGCTTGCCGGCAACGACGTCAATCTGTTCCCGACGTCCATGGGTGGAAGTGCAGGAGGATATGGAGCTGCTTCATCTACTGACTACACCAACAGCATGGCAGCAACTGCAGCGCAGCGAGCAGAGCAAGCAGCAGCACTGATGTCGTCAACGGAGATTGAAGGAAGTGATTCGTTTTGCTTCGTGGTGAAGAACATGTTCGATGTGTACCAGGAGCAGAAAAGCGGTAATCCCGAGTGGTCTGTGGAGATCAAGCAGGATGTCGAAGAAGAATGCGGACAGTATGGGCCTGTGTTGCACACGTATGTGGAGAAGGAGAAGCAGGGCGGCCTCGTGTACGTGCTGTTTGACAATGTTGACAGTGCTGTAGCTGCCGCCAAGAAGCTCCATGGTCGTTGGTTCAACAAACGCCAGATTAGTGTTAGGTACCTGTCGTCCCAGGAGTACGTCGGCATGTTCCCAGAAGCCCGATCCGCTGTACAGACCGCACGCGCCAACAGCTCCCAGTAAGCCTTCAACAGTCTACTTCCTACTCACCTCAAACACACGTGCACATCCACACAGGCTGATTGCGGACAAGTAAACGGCGCGGACATTTGCGAAGGCTCATAAGGCTACACTACAACGTACTCAAGGATTCATCGATCGAGATGAAAGTGTCCAGGTGATCGGTCATCCTTTATACTCTAGGACTTTGTAGTGACTTGACTTGATTGGAGCAGATATCCTTCTGATGCTTGCATTCTGTTCGTAGTGAATGGGCCAACGAGTGGAAGGCGAGCATCAACAGCAATTGACCTCTTAGGTTTCTCAATGGTGCAAGACACGCCGTGCATTTCGTCTATATTTTACGTCACTACCTACTCCTCCGCCCCATCGACTGCGGTTTCAGCTTGTGCAGTCTCAGCATTCCGTCGCTGCTCCAGCAGTTCCGCGCCCAACGTGCGCTCCACGATGCGAATGAGCTCATCCACCTGCGTCTCTGAAAAGCGTCCAGCGCAGTCCTCGATGATCAAATGAATGTCCACCAGCTCCGTAGGGATGTGGTTGATAAACTGGAGCTTCTCGGCCGACGTGAGTGTCGGTAGCTCAGCTTGTGCTAGTTCCTTGAGGAAATCCTGGATGCAGCTAGCGCTCAATGTGGAGCAGTGCGAGTGGCTCTGAGTGAGGAACTTGAGCACCTTGTGGTCCATCCAATTACGCTCAGCGTACTCGACCATAGCTGACTTGTGCAGTCGCTGTTCCTTGCGCTCCTGCATGAGCGAAAGCACCTCAAAGTCGCTTAACGTGCCCTCATTGATCAGCAGTACCTTCATGGTCTTGCGTCGGAATGTGAATTGCTGGTTGGCACTTCGTTGACCAAACTGCTACAAATTAACACCAAAACAGGGATAAAACACTGGAATTAGTGCCTCACATAGTAAAACTACAAGTGTCTAGGTTGCTATCTCGGCACCTAATTCCTAAAAATAAGACTAAAACTAACAATAAATCGTACTTAATTCGGACCTGCCTCGGTCATCACGACGAAGACATGATCCATGCGTCCCTGCCATTCATATCACCACGCCCCTCCTCACTCTTGTCGCCGTTGAGCGTCACGCTGTTCTCGTTCGCGCTGGTTCTCAGGCTTACCGCCATCTGCACTCAGGCTCGGATTTAGCTGTCGTGACCTCAATACCATCGTCGAGGTGGGTGTGTCCAGGGACCGTCGAGCTCGAGTGGATCCTGCTCGTGTGGACCGTCGTGTTCCTCTCGCCATCCTCGGTGCTGGTCGTACCCGTGGTCGGATCTCGGGTGTGTCCTGCATAGCGAAGGCGAATTCGTTCTCCAACGACCGGAAGACGCGTGGAGAGCTCGGTGGCGAGTCATCCACAAGCGGAGTCAGCGCCAGTCGTGGATACGTTCTGGCATACACAATGCCGCCATAATTACGTCGTCGCTTCGGTCTTTTCGGTGGTGGTGGAGGGTTCTTCCTGTCCAGCATCCGAGCTGACGGAGGTGGTGTAACCTGCACTGTCCGGAGAGAAGTACGTTGTCGCACCCTCTCCACTTCACTATTCTGCGAGTCCTGACTGCAGTTCACACTGTCATCCAAATTGGCACAAGCTGCAACGAGGTCCGCATCACTTCCCTGTGAGCTCACAATAAACTCTTCCAAGTTGGTGAACGTCGCAACGTTCTCCCTATTCTCTTTGGAATTGTCCTCTTCTCGAGAGGGAATGATAATAGGTGAAGGAGGGAACCTTGCCTTCTCCTCTGTCCTCTTCTGCTCTGTCTGTGCGTATCTCTCGCTTAAATTCGCCACTGGAGAAGCTGGTAAGACGGGAGGGGGTGACGTCCCGCTGTCCTCCACTCGCCGTCTCTTGGTCTCATGCTTCTCGTCGTTGCTGCTGCTATTACTCGTCTCATCCTGTGTCTCCTTCTCTTCAGACGTGACGCTGCGTCGTCGCTTTCCCTTAAGTTTCTTCTCCTCTGGCTCGGGGCTGCGGAGTTCCGGTCGCTTCTCTTCCGTTGCCTGTTTCTCTTCACTTGAAGGTTCCAGCCGCCGCTTCTTCCAGCTGATACTGGTCTCATCGTGCGTGGGTTGACAAGGCGGAGGTGACACTGATGCGGGTCGTCGCCGCTTGCTGGTCACAGGCTCCATAGATTGAGAAGTGGCGAGTAAAGCTTGCACTTGGCTATTCTTTCTTCTTGATCTCGCGCCCCTTGTTTGAATCACGGCTTCCCCGCCCCTTTTGGCATACTTAGATCAAGACAAAAAACGGCTCTTTTGTGTGGTTTCAGAATTTCGGGGAATTGCTTCGGTAAATTCCGAATCCAGTCACCCAAAGTAGTAGAAATAAATCCCCCCAAAATACTGAAATTCGGGTTCCAGACCGAAATTAGCAGCAGGTTATTCAAAGATCGCTCGAAGCGAACTATTAGAGGCTTTCAGACAAAGTGCTAACTCTAAAAATATCTAACGAAAAAATGACGTAGTGTGTTACTGTATTTTGACTACGATTTTTCATTATCGACCCTGGTTCATGTGGCGAAGTGGGTGAACACTATACCGCCTAAAGCATAGCGCGCCCGAAAAGTGGGGGTGGTCCTTCGAGAAGAACCGACTTTTCCGGTAGTACAGGTCCTTGATCAAGTGCTAGACTCGATCCAGGTTGGCGTGTGACCTTGTGCAATCCCTATGGGTGTCGATCAATTCAGCGGACCGGGTTTCACCGGGTATTTGTATTCCTAAGATAGACACAGAGAAAATGTAAGAACTTCCAGGTTGTACGTATCCGGGGGTCCTGAATGTGGGTTGAGAGATCACGAGTAAAGACCTTCTTCCCAAAAGATAACCTAAAACAATACAGAGTTTGAATATACAATATGCAGCCTAAGATCGCACGGAAATGAATATGAAATGCAAGGGGCACTCGGAGTGTCCACTAGCAACTTAACAAATAAAATAACTGGATCACTCCGAGTATTCAAGCCCACTGGTTCCCAAGTTAAATCGACTTGAACGTGTTGAGAGTTATCACGCGGTTAGCGCGGCCTTGGTCGTCCTCACGCTGGCCCCCCCCTAATTCGTGCGATCCTCCAGGTAGTTCTTCCTCGACGAGATGTGTTAAAAAGTACGGCGACCTCTCTAGGTTGCCTGTGCGACGAAAATACTTAGGCTTCCCAATATGAAGCGAACTCGAAGACACTTGTGCTTCTCAACGCAAATCAAACTCTGTTTAAAATTATCTTCTACCTCTTTGGCATTCTTAATTCTTCTTCAATCTTGGTAGTCTTGGTACTTCTTTGGCGGTCTTCCTTTACTTCGTGGGGTCACGCTCGGCTAGACTTGGTCTCCGTATACTTGAAATGTCACGTCAAACTTGGGTCTGCATACACTCATCAGTGATGTCTTGGCTCTTCTGAGATCGGCAGCACTGGTATTGTTCTTGCACGGTGTAATCATCTGATTGCGTTACCCTTGGGTCGCACTGTCTTGACTGTGTTTGAATGTCAGTGAACTGACTTCCGGACTGAACTTATCTTCGACTGCTTAAGCTTCGGTCCTGTTCTTGGACAGTCACTTGACATTCAGGATGCATTGTCATTCGGGATGTATATTCTGGATATACTTCATAACTTCGGATGGTGTCTTCGTATCCGGTATTCGATCGAATTTTCAGGATGTGGGAGACAGTCTTGGGGTTTACATGTGCAGGTGTGGTCGTAATTGTGGAAACCTTGGAGTTCCGGGGTGCCTTGGGTGATGTTCGGCTCCGTCAAGGTAGGCTGCTCCTCGGGATACGTTCTCCGAGGGCACTTGCTTCCTTCTCTTGGATACCTGCCGCCAAGGAGGCGGCGGTCTGACTGAGCGTCAATGTTGCATCCTGAATGTGGTACCCATTCAGGGCGTACGCTTCCACCTGTGAGCCTCTCCGTAGCCGATCATCTGCATCCCCAAAGTCCAAATCATCAATTCGCCCAGGCGTCCCACTCAATACCCATCTCGAAAACCATCATCTCTTGTCCGAATCAGTGTGCTCGGGTTGTCCCGGCTGGGTAGCTGCGGGTGTGCCAAGAAAATTCAAAGGCACATCGTCACATTCAGACATCACATCAAATCAAAACTGCGTATCAAAATTACTTAGTGCGACTTTCCGCGCGCTCGAAATGTTAGACATATCTCAAAGGTCGTCGTCGCTACCTATTGCTCCTTGGTGCTCGATTGACGGCTTCACACTCGCACTGCAGCTCCAGCCCATAGCAGAAGAGGAGATAGTGATGCTGCTCACGTTGGAGTTGGTCGTAAATGCTCCGCTATCGTACCGGGATCTCCTTCTGATTCTTGGTTTTAGGCTGAACATCCTTGCAATGACTGACAAAGAGGCAAAAGATCAGTGTCGATTCCTCACAAGAGATTTACAGAGGCTCGTGAAATGTCTTAAGATCCCAGATCCCGTGGTTACCAAGGAATGGGTCCGAGCCAGAGCGATTGATGCGCTGGGGATATGCCTCCGACGAATGTTATTTCCACAGCGGTGTATTGATTTGGCGGCAATGTTTGGCCGTACCCCGTCAACCCTGTGCCACATTTCTTAGTTTTTGTCGAACACTTAGAGAAGCAGTTCAGCGACTTGATGTATTTTGACATGGCGCGAATTGAGAACAATTTGGACCGATACTGTCAAGCCATCTCGCCCAATATTCCCGACATCATACAAGGCGTGTGCGGATATTCTTCGTTCCATCTCTGTTTGTCATTCTCCTATTTTTTCGTTTGAGCACCATTTCTTGTTCCCATCACTTCGCATCTTGTTCAGCTTTCTCCTTCTTTAGACAGAGAAGGTTGTTCTGGAACTCTTTATTTTCCTGCTCGAGCCCTAGCATGATCCTCCATGTACGAAGTGACGATTCCTGTTGAATTGACATGAGTCTTCGACAGGGTCTATGAAAGCGAAGTTGACGCTGTCAAATTGGGAGCTGCATTTTCACTATGGTCCATGCTGCTGTCGGATTCTTCACCTTCACTACATCCTTTGTCTCGCGCACTTCTGCGCCTTACAGCTTGCTCACGGAGTATTTCCCCTTGCGTCTGTAAAGCCACTGCTTTCTTGGATTTCTTCTGCTTCTTAGCGGTTTTCTCGTCCTGAACTTCTTGAATTCGATCCTCGATATCCTGTAGAAGGCGCTTGTGCTCAGAGTTTACTTCCGAGACCCCAGACTTCTTCCGATACAATCGATCTTCGCGCTCGAACTCGGCAATCAACAGCCACACGGTTCTATCTTGCATTTAACTTCCAGATGCTCACTTAAATTTTCTGCTACCTGCTGGTAACGGCTCACCTTGTCTCCATGCTCTGCTGCGTAAGGTTCGACACTGAGAATATCTTTGAGCAGTGCTAGATCTGCTTCTTGCGTGAAGAAAAACTTTTCTTTTTTCGATAAGGTTTGGCGGTGTCGCTTGGATTCTAGTGGGACGTCACAGGTAGGTTAGCATGTGCTCTATTCGCTGGAATATCCGCGTCACTCTCCTCCACGTTGCTAGCTACCTGTGTGATCACTGTTGCGCCGTGTGCGATCCGTTCGGCATCGCTATCAACCTCGTCAAGTATCTGTTGAAACACGGCGTTTGCGTACTATACCATGAGGTGCAGAGCCGAGGGTAGAGCGGTCTAGGGCTCCGGATTCATCTGTGTGCTGAGGAAGCAGACCACCATCTGGAGGCTTAGCGAGCCGATCAGCAACACCATTGCTCGAAAGATTTTCGGGCATCTCTGTCGGAGCGAAGTGGCTCGTTTCTTGGGGAAACAAGGGCTCAGCACTCGTACAGGCTGTTGGTCGGTCTTTACGACTACGGGGCTGTGTCGTAGCTTTGCTTTGCCGCTTGGGGTTGGCTGAGCGCTGCTTTCGTTTCTTTGACTGTAAAGTAGAGGCCGCGGAACGATGCTGATGATCGTTCGATGCAATAATGACGGAGCTGGAAGCATGTTGAAGCTGATTGCGGCAAGAAATAGAGCACACACGCATATCCAGGCCGCCATCGAGCAGCGAGTTTGAGCAGAAGTGGTGAACAGGTTTCCGGCACATCGTTCATGGGTCAGCTACGAGCTCTTCGTTCTGCAGAGCTTTGCATCGCTCGTAAGTACAAGGACCTCGGACCTTGCCCAAGTTGGATCCGGTACGAAATTTCCGCGTGGTTAGACCGTTTGATGCCCCCCACGATACAGTTTTCCAGGACCCAAATCGACGTAGTGAAAGGTCGCGCTAAAATTAAAACTTCGCGCTGCGTACTTTTGATACAGATTTTCGCGTTTTGAAATGCGTCTGGAAGCCTCTATTGCTACAGACAGAAAGACGTTGGAACAGAGCCGAACAACCCATCAGGTGGCCACGCACGCCATGCAGGACGCCCGTATATCAGGATGTTTGAGGTTTAGCTGGAAATTAAAGACTGATTTATTTCGTTGTTACGTAATTGTGACGGGGTCACACGAGCACCTTGCTTGAGGAAGCGTGCTATCAAGAGTATACAAACTCTAAAAGAACGGCGGTTCACTAGCCCCTGGTCAGAGGGACTTAATAGTCAGTATAGGGTAGATTTAAGACTGATTTATTTATAGTTAATTATGCCATTTGGCCTGTAATACAAATAACTAAATAACTATAATTTGTTCCTATATATGTATATAAAAATAGGTCAAAAATACCATTGGATGATCCTCAGCCACCAGACCTACGTGGCAGTGGTGTAGTCCACACGACCCACGACTGAGTATCCACAAAACCAATACTCACAGAAGTATATCTACTTCTAGAGGCGGTGCTCTATCTGGGGTACCCCTCATGTAACCTCATTACATTCTCTCCCACTTAGATTGAGTTCACCCTCAACCAATGAGGGTACAGGAAGAGTGCGCCGCTCTCTTTCCTTCCCTTGTCGACATCCATCGACAAGCCACCGTTGTGGCGTTGCGGCTTCATTAAGTCATTCGCGCAAGTGCCAAGCCCTCCAGATTTCCACGTCAACCACCTTACGCATGCCACGAAAGGCTAGCTCCCACGGCGCTTCGGCGCCTTCCAAGTCTAAGACAGCGAGGTCGAAGACTGCTAAGGCCAAGTCGAAAGACAAGACCACTCCGCGTAAGGAAGCCCACAAGGCGGCTTCCAATGCAGCCAGCAAGCCTACCGCTGATGCTACCACACAAGGAGGGATCCCGCGACGCAGTCGCTCGCGCTCCTTGTCGTCCAACGACAGACTGAACCCTCGGTTCACCTATCGGGACCATAGCCCTGGGGAGGAGTCCCCGGTCTTCGACATTCCAATGATAACGAGATCGGAGTTCGAAGACGACATTACCGGATCCACGAAGGATCCAACTCCTTCACATGACTCTCCTTCGCAGGACGTTCCTGTTGATGTCTCGAAACCATCAGAGGCTAAGGCGGCTCCGGCGAGCTCGTCTGCCAAGCACCTTACCTTAGACGAAGGTAAGGCTCGGCCTCAAGCTGCGAAAGCAGCTCCTCAAACGGGCTGATAAAGGTGCTGCTGCTACTAAGAAGCGCGCAGTCCCTGACTTTCTTTTCGTGAGTCTGGTCTACCAAAAGGTTACCATAACCTATTCGACTCCGAGTCGGACGAGGCCGAAGAGGAGGGGGCTGTCACAGAGCTCTAAGAGATCTCCAGCGATCTCGACGAGCTGCAGGAGCGCTATCAAGCTGCTCAACTGCAAGACGCCTCAGAGGTAGCATCCTCTGCGCCTCCCACGCCGTGTATTCTCGCGGATACTATCCGCCTGATGCGGGGTCTGGGTCTCCAATGTTTTTGGAGCACCTCAAGGCCCCTCGTGGTCTTAACCATGGGCGCACTTCACGTGACGTCTATGAGAGTGCCTCGGTTCAAGACGAACCGCTCTTTGTCAATGATATCGAGGCCGCTAGGTGTGTGCTGCTTGCATCACACCAAATTCCGTCCAAGGAATTTTCGAGTCTCCGGAAGAAACCAGAAGACCGTGGTGGGCTCTTCCCTGTGTGGGGGTACCCCTGGGTACAGCCCGAGAACCCAACGACCCAATCTCAGACAGAAGACCTGTTCTGGAGATGGATCTCCTTAAAGAACTTTACAGTTCAGGAGTTAAAGGAACTCCGAGAAGATCGCTTGCTGTCATACGTCTTGGACCAGCGCGATCTTCGCATTGAGTTTGCCCACTTAATTGCTAAGCGGCAACTTCACTCCGTCATGGAGGGGCTTAGACAGTAGTCTAAGTCCAGCGCTCATGATGAGCGCGGGTACGGTTCCGTCAACCCGGGAATCGTACACAGTAAGGCGGCTAAAAAGCCACGGACTACTTACCCCCCCCCGGTTATTGTCTCTGATCCCAGATCTCAACAGCCTTCGGGCAGTCAACCCAGAGCCGGTCTTCAGGCTCCCACGAGTTCTGCGACGAGGGGTAACCCGCCACTTCACAAGCAGCTCGTGCTTTCCAGAGCGCCGCCGCTCTTGGACGACCCGCTCCACATGGTAGTGGAGCTCGCCGGTCCGATCAAGGAGGGCAGGAGGAGCTCTCGCACGCGTTTGTGTTATGAGGCTTCTTCTCAGCCTCATCCCTTTGGACCCTCAACATCGAGTCGGGCCTCTGTGGGATCCCTGTTAAGCGACGAGATCCGCCACCTTCGGGATCGCGTGTACGCGATCGGGATAGCCCTCCGGATTGGACCAGGTGGTCAAGCTGCCGCTCAGGCTGACAATCCGGGAGCCCTAGAGGTCCTTCGTCAGGATGTGGACGCTCTTGGCCGTGCGACTCGAGAGCTCCGTTGACTGCCGAGTTCCGGCTCCGCCCTGAAGGAACTCCGTCGAGACTTAGACACTATAAGCCATGCGAGGCAAGGTCAGATACCCTCCTACGAGCCACAGGGGTATTCATACCACTCGACTTATGGGTATAGTTCTTACGCGAGCTCTTCCCATTCGGTACCCTCATACCCTTCGTATGACTCACGTGGGTATCAGCCTGTGTATCAGTCACAGGTTTCGACACCGGCAGCTCCGGTTGTCCAGAGGACTCAGCCTCTTTTCGAGGAGGTGAGCTCTCACCTTGGCCTTTCTCCGCCCGAGGAGAAGGGCCCAGCGGATCGTGATACCGCTTAAGACGCCCCATGTAGAACGTCGGGTGCGTCGCCATTGACTTCGGGAGGTCAATGGTATATGCGGCGCCGTGTCTGGGCAGGACCGCGAAGGGTCCAATGAAGCGGTGCTTCAGTTTGTTGCTCTCAACGGAGCTAACCACCGTTAGCGGTAAGTTTTTAGTGTCTAGAAGGACTAAGTCACCCTCTTTAAACACGTTTAAATTTCCTCTACTTCTTGTGTGAGAGTACTCTTTCTGTTTATCATTGGCTGACGCCATTGCATCTCTAGCCCGGCTGTTTAACGTCCACCTGTCGTCCAAAAACGACGACAATTGTCTTTGTAAAGACTCTGGCTCAATGTCTGAGACCTGGGAGGAATAGGCTTTCCGAGCCTCTCCCCCCACTTACGATGGAGGCATCGATGCCTCCCCGCAAGGTTAGCGGCACCTGGGGGTGTCGTAGCCCGTTCAAGTAGAACGGGGGGAACCCCGTTGATGCCTGTACCGCATTGTTGAGCGCAAACTCAACCATAGGCAGCTGGTCCGACCAGGACCGAGGTGCCTTAGAACAGATGCTCCGCAGAGTATCTTCGAGCACACGATTGACGCGCTCCGTCTGACCATATGTCTGTGGATGGTTCGCAGTTGACATCGTCAACTTCGTTCCCAGTAGCTGGAACAGGGTGTCCCAGAACGCCCCTGTGAAGCGTGGTCTCGATCATAGACTATGGTCTCTGGCAGACCATGACAGCGGAACATGTATCTAGGAACAGCTGTGGAGCTTGTTTTCCCTGTGACCTTGTCATGTACATGAGCAAGAGGCATCGGTTTGTAACATCAAACGGCACACAAACACCACAATGCCGGTGTTTCACTTGTCATCGGCCGGCAGGCCAATGACGAAGTCGAGACTCATCGACTTCCAGCAATCCGCTGGCACAGGAAGACTCTGCAATGGAGACGAGGCGTGGTCCGAAGGCTTCACCCTCTGACATGTTTCGCATGTCTTGACATAGTGGGGCACCCACTTGTACATGCAGGGTCACCAAATGTCTGAGAGACCATTTGGTAGGTCTTATCTCGGCCAAGATGGCCACCTATCGGCGCATCATGCGCCTCTAGAAGTATGTCATACTTCAGATCCTCGTCGTTCGGAACGACAACCCGAGGAGGATCTCTACGGTCTACCCTATAATGGAGTAACCCATCGGCCAGCTCATAACGATGGAGCTGCGCCCGCTGTCGAGGCGAAAGCCTGTCGACTATGGCGTCCTTGCCATCGGACAAGAACTGCACCAGTGGTGTGTAGTTCTCGTCCCCTTGATACGCCAAGCGTATCCGATCGTATAGATCTGTCGTGACCCGACTGACATGAGCTAGCTCATAGTCAGGTCGACGCGACAATGCATCGGCAAGCACGTTGAGCTTGCCCGGCTTGTATCCGACGCGGAAGTTGTATTCCGCGAAGAATGACAGCCACCTCGCCATCCGCTGCGACAGATGCGGCGAGTTGGTGGCAGTTCGCAAGGACGCGTGATCAGTGTAGATCACAAAGGGCCTTGGTTCCACGAGATGTGTTTGACAAGAACGTACTTCATTGCAAGTAGCTCCTTGTCATGAACGGGATAGTTCCGCTCGGCAGCTATCAGCTGCCTGAACTGGAAGTAGATGACGCATGCGCATCCTTCGTCGTTCTTTTGACACTGCACAGACGATTGCATAGTCAGAAGCGTCGCAGACGACGCTAAATGACTTGTTCTCGTCCGGCAAGGCCAGGACAGGCGCTTGCTGTAAGCTCGCCTTGATGCTGTCGAAAGCATCCTGGTGCTGTTGCTCCCAGACCCAGTCAGCATCCTTTTTTAAGAGATCCGACAAGTGTCGAGCTACTTCAGCGTACCCTGCGCTATACTTGTGAAGATAGTTGGCTAAACCCAACCACTTCCGGAGGTCCTTCTGCGACCTCGGGGTCGGCCAAGCCGCTATGGCCTTGACCTTCCCTGGATCGGCGCGTACGCCGACCCTGCTGACAAAGTAACCGAGGTCCTTTATCTCCTCAGCTGCGAAGACGCACTTGCCGATGTTGGCAAAGAGCTTGTTAGCTCTCATGACCGCAAACACTCGACGGAGGTGCTTCGGATGCACCTCCATAGCCGTCTGGCCATCTTCGGCACGGCTATGGACGAATATATCGTCGAAGTACGTCTGTGCGAACGTACACAATGGTCTAAACAGTTGTGTGACCAAGCGATTGAACGTCGATGGGGCATTCGATAGCCCCTGTGGCATCACTAGCCACTCCCAGAGCATCCCACTCGGGGTGCTCACTGCGGTGAGAGGAATGTCACTCTCCCGCATCAGGATCTGGTAGTATTCGTCTACCAGATCCAGGGCACTGTACAGCGTACAGCCCGACATGTTGTTCAACAACACATCCTTGCGAGGGATCGGCGTCTGTGCCGGTACCATCGCATTGCTCAGCTTGTTGTAAGCGTGAACCAGACGCCACTTCCCGTTCGGTTTCCGAACGCAGAAGGTCGGCGTCGAGTGCGGGGACTTCGATTCCCGCACCATGGCCGACTTCGCCTTCTCGGCGAAGAAGACATCTATTACCTCGCACTGCTCGCGAGGTAGAGGCCACTGCCTCGTGACACAGTACTTTGCGCCTGGCACGAGATCAATCTCGTGCCGAACTCCCCGATCCGGCGGGAGTTGGGATGGTGGGTGATTCGACACCACATCCGAGTATTCCTTCACAAGAGGATACACTGGATCCTCCGGGTTCTTGAGAATCTCAGAACCCAAGCGCGTTGCGCGCTGCTTCGTGAACCCCTCCAGGACATCCTCGTCCATTACGGAGGAAGAGTTCAAATCTTCAGGAGAGGTCTCCGGCTTTAGGAGCACCATCTCCGCAATCTCTCCGGCTTTTAACTCGGCCAGGAAGTCCTTCATGGACAATTCCTCGAGGTTCAGCAGTGCTGACACCTCTGGCAGCGCCTCCAGATGGACGGCACCTGTCTTCACTTGACGACCGGACACGCCGTCGAAGACATGGCATTGTTCTTCGACCGGCCGTGCCGGTGGAGTCTCAGACTCCGAGTGTGGTACTTGGTTATCCACACGAGAGGTGTTCACCGACACCTCCGCACTCGTACTGGTCTTCTTGACCCCGCGTGGAACTCTGTTACCCACGCTAGAGACGCACGCTGCGCTCTCAATCTTCTCGGTCTCCTCGACCTTGTGTGGAACTATGTTACCCACGCCGGAGGCGCTCTTAGCGTCCTCCCCAGCAGCCTCAGCTGCTTGCGGACCTATGTTACCCGCTTGCGGAACTACGTTACCCGCCTGTGGACCTATGTTACCCACTTGTGGACCTATGTTACCCACACAGGAGACGCCTTTAGCGCTCTCCTCAGCAGTCTCTGCTGCTTGCGGACCTATGTTACCCGCCTGGTCAGTGCCGTCCGGCACTGCCACAGTCGAAGCCCATACGGCGCGACGACTCTCAGCGTTGGGACTTGCCGTCGCGGCAATCCCACACGCTTGGCAATGAGCCTTGGTCTCACGACCGGTTGCGAGGCTCATCGCAACATCTTCACTGGAGTCAGTGACTCCCAGTACTTCTTCGGGCGCATAAGCGCCTTGGCGACCATCTCTGGCGCCCCAGTCTCGGACAGAGGTGGGAACATTACTCACCAAAGCTCTGTCGGAGACTGCAGGCCGGTTTGCCCCAATGGCTTTGCCGCGCCAATCGATCCAGGGCTCGTGCTTTTCGAGCCACGGCATGGCCAGGATCAAGTCGTACTTGTCCATGTCTAGGACAAGGAACGACTCCGTGCTGTCAAAGTCTTCAAACTTTACAGCCAGGTCCATACGGACCCCAGGTACGTTAACCACTGTACCATCGGCCAGTCTCACCGAGACCTGACCCCTGCCTTTGCTTTCTCGCAAAGCATCAGCATACTTGTCGCCATTCCGCGCGACCGTCTGGCGTCGACCAAAGTTCGTCGACGCCCCAGAGTCAATCAGGACTCTAAAGGGATCTCCATATCCCCGTACACTCGCGTGTACTACGAGCAGTCCGCCGCTGCTCTTTCTCGTCTCGAGAGCACCCAGGCTCTCAGGGGCTAAGCCTCCATGGCGTGCGCCGTCCGCACTCCTACCATGGGGACTTAGATCTTCCCAGTAGGGCGCCCCGCCCCTACTGGTGACCCCAGTTCCCCTGGCGTTTGGGTCGTGGCTTCTGCCACGGGACCCTCGAGCCCCTAGGTTTGGAAGGAAACTTCCTTTGCCCTCCCGCAGGGCAGGCACGTTGCATGTGCCCGAGCTTCCCACATCCGTAGCAACGGATGGAGCTCTGTACGGCCGTACTCAGTTCCATGGGTGCCGGCCCTGTGCTGACTCCAGTTGCTGGAGCTCCTTGCACTGCGCCTGACGACGCATTGTGGCCTTGCCACACCGACGTAGGAGTACGAGCCTGCCGATGGCTGTACTCCTCTTGGAGGGCGATCTGGATCGCCTCCTCCATAGTGTTCGCATGCACGCGGGACAACTGTGTGCGGGATGGACCCACCTTCAGACTATCCATGAACACTGTCACTTTGATGTGTTCAGGTAGGGGGTTCCCCACCAGAGATGCAGCGAGCACTCGCATCTCTTGGTTGTATTCGTGCAGCTCACGCTTCCCTTGTTTACAGGCAAGGAAGCGAGAGCGCTGACGATACTCATAGTTCGCTGGGGGGAAGGCAGCTCTAAGCTGTTGACACAGCTGAGCCCAGGTTATGAAGCCACCCGGCGTTGTCGCTTCGCGCGTGTACGCCCAGATCTTCGCCCGACCTCCTAGGTTGGACAGGGTGAAAGGGACCCAAAGTCGCTCGGTCGAGATGAGAGCCGCATCCATGGCGAACTCTACTTATCTGACCAGAAATCGAAATTCTCCCCCTCCTTTCCCTCATAGATTTTAACCTTAAGCCTCAACGGCTTAGGTTAGGCTGGCTTCATCTCGGCCACAGGGGCTTGCAACCTCTGCACGTGAGCGATTAGCCCTCGCTCATACGTTTCAAACGCATCGATGCGTTCGACCCGCCAAGCTTCGAAGGGCATCTCCTCCAAAGATGCCCACCATCTTCCGGACCGACTCAAACTGAGAGTCGGTCAAATGAGGGAACTCCCCTCTATACATCTTAGCTTACCTTGTTGGACCCACAGAGAATTTAGGTAGTCAATCTACCCGCGTACGCGTGGATTGACTACAAGTGCTACCAAGTGTGACGGGGTCACACGAGCACCTTGCTTGAGGAAGCGTGCTATCAAGAGTATACAAACTCTAAGGGAACGGCGGTTCACTAGCCCCTGGTCAGAGGGACTTAATAGTCAGTTTAGGGTAGATTTAAGACTGATTTATTTATAGTTAATTATGTCATTTGGCCTGTAATACAAATTACTAAGTAACTATATAAATATTTTTTCTAGATATGCATATAAAGGTAGATTAAATACTATTGGTTCATCCGACCTACGTGGCACTGGTGTGCCCCAAACCACCCACGACACACTGAAGTATATCTACTTCTAGAGGTGGTACCCCATCAGGGGTACCCCTCATGTAATCCCGTTACAAGATAACTCGAATGTATTTTGCATGATTCTAAACGTTTGCGAGATTTTCGGTCTATCCTATTGAAGAATCCGAATTTGGATTTTTTGGTCGATTGAGCGAACCTCACGCAAATGCTGTGATTGGACAAAATTGTTGCATGGAGGATGGAGGAAACTGTCCTGCGGCAGCATGCCGATCCAAATACAGTCTTTCACTGCTTCCACGGGTTCTACTGTCTTGGCTACCAGCGTAAAGAGCTTGTTCGCATCTATGGGAAGACCGTACAGACTATTCTGTGCGGTGATCCATCAAGTGATAATCGAGCCTGACGGGTAGCAGGCTGTCTGTTCTAACTGTGCCCGGCGGCTCAGTCACCTCCTCTATTGCGGACTAGCGAGGAAATTTCAAACTGACATGTATTTCAGCTCGCTTAGGGACTGCACTACCTGCTCTGTCCTAACACTCGCTCTACTGGACCATCATCGCCTCCTTGAATCAGAAACCTGGGTTGTAACCCAAAGATGAGATCCAAGTGTGAAATCTCATATACACTGAGATCACAGACGTTGTGGCTGCAATTGCAGCACGACGGAACATTACCCTCGCTTCTTTGAGGCCACTTTCGGTTTCTTCCTAGACTTCGTACGGGGTCGTTCACCAATCAGTACTGCCCACATGACATGTGCGGCTGAGTCAATTTGCAGATCCAGGACGAACTTTCCAACTAGTTTTGGTACGTCTTCATACATGATGGCGGCTGGTTCCCATGATGCCACTAACGGGTCACGTCCAACCCACTCCACTAATATCTCCCAAATATGAGACCCTTGTCCGAGTCGACGCTGCAGCAGCTTCGACACAAGTGTCCGCCATCACCGTGCATGGCCTGCGCGACCAAATCCTCCGTAACATCACGTCCAGCCTCTGCATAACAGCGGAGTCGCGAGGCGTGGTGTGTGGATACCTTAAATGGGGCACTCAGATCCCTGACCTCGAACACATAGTCATTCAGAGTGCGGACTACACGCCGTGGTCCTTGCCAATGTACCACCAACTTGTTAGCACGTCCAAACACTTGCGCCACCAACCCGAAATCACCAATTTCGTAGTTGGCCATATCCACACCTCGTTTCGCTGCATGTCTATCACGTGCCTGTGCTCGTCTTTGTTCTGCTTGGTGACTAAGAGTCTGATGCATGTCTTCAAGCGAAGCTTGAACTGCCGCAATATGCTCACGCTGCTTCGTGTACACGACTTGTACATCGAATACTTCCGTGGTCTGTGGATGGAGGATTGAATGGATTGGTGGCGAAGCTGGTAAAGCTGTAAATACAGTTACAGCAGCCACACCACCGAGTCTATCAGACGGTGTTCGGTTTAATACAGATTGCACCAGCGGGAGAACTGTTGGCCAATCCGAAATATGCAACTTCAATTCGCTCAGCATATCTCGCAAGCACTTCAGCAATAGCCGATTCATGACTTCTACAGTCCCGTTAGCCCACGGGCAGTATGCCGTAGTGAAATCGTGTGCGCTGCCGTAGCTCTTCTGTAGCATCTCGAGAAGTTGGTTTTTGAAATGGGTCCCCTGATCGGAAACCCACTGTGGAACTGGGCCAAAACGCTTAAACCAGTCCAACAAACACCGAGATGCTGCCGGGGCCGTAGGATCTCCACAGACGACTAACTCGCAATATCCGCTCATATCTCCCTTTAGTACGAGAACGTACCGGGCTCCCGTCGTACAGGCGGTTAGCGATAAGAAGTCAAAATGCAAAACTTCATTTGGTGCTGAAGCGTGCAACGCTTCTCCAAATGGATGGGGTATCACCCGATCACCGACAACTATGCAGTGGAGATATCCGCCCACAAACTTCCTGATATCGTCGCGTAATGTTGGCCACTCAAACTTCTCTGTTAACATTCGCTCCGTGGTGCCCGCTCCGCGGTGTCCACTCAGACCTGCATATGCAACTACACACAATCACTGCTGAAGGTCTACACTGTTCGATGGGATACAAATCTTGCCGGAGTCAGCTACATAGAGGTTGATGACGATATTCCAGCTACAGGTAGGGGGAGTATCAGTTAGATCTCGTTCGGCCAGTTCACGACGCTGCTCCTTCTCAATACCCCCTTGACTTGGCCATATAAAATCTGCTTCCTGCAAGGGTGACACACGATCGACTACCATAAGTGCGTGCATTCGGGCAGGTGGTGTTGCAGCAACCAATCCAGCTCCCCATCGTGACAATAGATCACCCATACATTATCTTATCCACGAACATGCTCGATAACGTAACGGAACGCCGTCAGAGGCATTGCCCATAGCTGCAACCGGTCCACTTGGTGTCGTCCAAGAGTGCTGTTGACCGTCAGCGGATAAAAAATGTATTATAGGTTGCGGTGATCCGTAAAATTCGAAATCCAATGGGAGAGGGAGCAAGTACATCAGTCGCTTAGATGAAACCACGATGGCGTATGCTTCTTTGTCAATAGTAGACCATCGGGATATACTACCCACAAAGGATCCACTCAGGAATGCGAGCGGCTAATGGCACTGCTTGTGTATACAGACATCTTCTGGGGGAATTTGTGTGACTTCTGTGCCAAAATGGGCCTGACTTGCATCGGCAAACATACATACTTCTCATTCTTGCTTCGGGTGAACCAACGTAACCATCTTGAGCAGAATGCCATTAACTTAAACAAGCGCTGTGTCGTGCTCGGATGTCCATCCAACTGTGTTGAGCAGCACGTGATTCAAATGTGTCTTCTTTCGTGGATGTGTTCTTCCAAATATTGCTTGTGATCCGGAAGATAGCGTCGGGCTTTGCTTTAACAGGCCGCGCACATTCTTTAAGTCGACCCGAAGTGGGGGAACTCGAACTGGCGGGTCGTTTCCAAATTAGAGGCGGAACACATCTATATACCGAATTAGCAGGTCGCGTAACTGCTTACTCTCTTCATTTGGTAGACCATTTTCGATTGCCTTTGATCTTCAACTCAAGGGCTTCTTGAACAGCAGATGTCGCTTCGTTAGCCAAACTCGTTGAGGTCACCAGCTCGTTCAGTTCGTCACCATCCTCGTCTAAGGTCTCGAGCGTTCTTGTCCTCATGGCCTGCTGGTGCGCCAGAGGCGAGTGGTCCGCCGATGTCACTTCGTTGGTGTTCAACAGTTCATATTCAGATTGACGCGTTCGGGCTGCGGCTAGTAGACCATCTGTCGAGTATCCCAAGCTATTCATCACGGGTCGCCCAATTGTTAACGATAAAGTGCGATCCTCTTCATACACCAAGAATTTTAGGTTACGCAGTAGCAAGGGCCTGCCGAGGTTTCAAACTCCACTTCACCGAACCGAACTATTCGCTTGACGGGGATAAGATGTTCGCCAAATGGGTCCAAAGTTTTGCTCACTGAATACTCGCGAATAGTAACACCAGCTGACTCGAGAACACGTATAATACCCCCACTAACCTCTGAATCATCAGCACTAATATCTAGCAGTGTAGCCTGCAGCGTATAGCCGCCAATAGTCGCTTGGGCATTCCCATCATCTATCATGCTGCTCTCGGGGCCAACAGCCCCCTGGCCGGTGTAACCCGCACGGGTACAGTGTCAGCGCCACCTTCCGGGACAACTTGCATGCGCTTCACACCCGTGTTTGACTCACTGACAACCGTCGCTTTTCGCGCAGCTACAAGTCTTTCCACTTCCTCTGATGTAATACCTGGGCACTGCTGCACTAAATGTGCAAGTGATCTGCACTTAAGACAGGAACGCCGTGGAAGGGCTCCATTCCGAGACTTTGGCGCCGACGTTCTCCCTGAGGAAATCGTGTTTGCGCTCTCCGAAGTCCCCCGTAGCTGATCCACTCGCTTTGCCGGGTACATTTCCACTATCATTTTGTTGTCTGCGTCGTGGATTTCCAGCCTTGTTCGAAGGTCGCGTCTGTGACTTCACGTGGGCTACCGGTGGCTGCCACACCAAATATGCCTTTAGCTTGCTCGAAATCCACGTGAAGCACTTCACAATGTCAGACTTTAACGCTTTGTACTGGGTATATTCGAGACGTTTCTGAATCGCGTCACGAAAGTCTGCCGGCTCTAGTACAGCAATGAAGTATTTCACAACCTTTTCTGCTCTCTCTCCATCATCGCTTGCTCGACATCAGGGAAAGTTGTCCGCATTTTTAGGTACTTTATAGCCGCATCCACCGTCGTATAGCCCTCGACTCATGACTGTCTAGCTTGAAGAAAGTAAGCAATCCACTCACGCTCCGACACATCGTTGGGGATTTTCTGGAACTCGTACAGACAAACCATCTTGCACGTCCTTTCCTCGATACAGCCGCTAACCGGCATAATAAATGGCCACCCAAACCCCGTATCGAACGCACTCAGCGCATGAAAGTAAGTCTCATAAGCACGCATAAAGTCTCGTCGATCCCTCATCGTGCTGCCTGCGTACCGCGGGACAGCAGACAGGGCGGGAGAGTTCGTGATTCGCACCGTCTCAGTCCCCTCGGTTGTCTCCGGTATCATGCCGGCCACAGGCGTGTCACGACCCGGCGATGCTGACGCCATCGTTACATCACCATCACCCGAAGTGAGGCCCCTGTGGTTGCACCTGCGCTCAGTGTAGTGAAAGGTCCAGCCCAAAGAAAACGTCGATGGCCGTTAAGGCCACGGACCGACCTTCTCAACGCCGAGGTTGGGGCTGGCGTCCACCGGGTTGATGGCGACTCAGGCAGCGGTCCAGGGACATCGATAGTCAGTTCAGCTCCGTCGTTCCCTCCATTCTCTTAGTGAGTTGAAATCCGCGAAAAATATTTTTTCTGTGCCCGGTGTCTCAGTCACCTCCTCTATTGCGGACTAGCGAGGAAATTTCAAACTGACATGTATTTCAGCTCGCTTAGGGACTGCGCTACCTGCTCTGCCCTAACACTCGCTCTACTGGACCATCATCGCCTCCTTGAATCAGAAACCTGGGTTGTAACCCAAAGATGAGATCCAAGTGTGAAATCTCATATACACTGAGATCACAGACGTTGTGGCTGCAACTGCAGCACGGTGGAATACTGTGGTGTTCGGTGTGCAGACTTCTGTGCCGAAGCCGTTGAAGAAGGTGTTGAGTGTGGTGCTCTCTCACGTTCGGGGAACGGTGATGTTTGCACACGGGCTGCCGGTGAAGATATAGGTGTTCTTGGCATGTGTCGTTGATCTGCTGGAGCTTCTGCGCCTTTTTCCTACTCGAAATGAGGAATGCAATGTAGATACCAGATTAACTAAGAATTACTGTGGCTATTAGCATTCTGTACCAAATTTAACGTATACAATTTTGATATAAGGAGCTCCAATATTCTGTATAAACCGCGTCCGCGTAGCGGACGCTCCAAGCACTAGTCCGTTACAGTTGTTAGCACCAGTAGGATCTTAGCATGCATTGAGGCAACAACATATCTAAACAGTAGCTGCCAGTTCGACGTAGAAGCCGAGAAATCGCCAAAAGTCTGCACCAAATTTGGGGGTCCTAATCATTTGACGCGCACTGTAGTTCTAACAGCGTTCGGCTTTCCAAGAGGATATTTTACGGGGTTGACACAAACTATGATTCGTGACCAGAAATCTAAAGTAAATTGGTTGACACAGTGAGAGAAGGAAAAATTATGCTGCTCAACGGCAAAACTTAAGGAATCAAGTTTCTGTAAGTTTTACTGTTGACTATAAACAATACCTTGCAATCCCCGCATGCACCCAGCAAGATACTCTAATTCTCGCTCTCTTTCAGATAGCCAATCTCGATATTACGGTATATCGTATTTGAGAAACAAGGCTTAGGCCTCACCCGAAGTAGTCGTAGTCGGAGCGACCGAAGCCGAGTCTTTGGTTGTCAACTTGACGACCGTGTAGATTACGGCCCCGCCTATAGTAATGCCAAGCACGGACACAATAATCTTTTTGAGGGTAGACCACGACTTCTTGTCTTTCTGCGCCACTATAGCGAGTTCTTGTGATAGTTTGAGAACATTTTCGTCACTGGTTGCTGTAGCCTGCTTCGCTCCAGCGAACAGCTTTGCCAGTCTGGCCATTTGTATATCGCTGATGCCAGCCTCCTTCTGTGCAACAGCGAAGCCTTTACTGATCTTGACCAGCTCATCATCAGTGAACTTGGCCCCACCCAATGCTCCCGAATTTGCCTTCTTAAATACTTCAGACACCTTGGCCACCTCGTCATCACTGACTGTGACAGCCTCCTTCACCTTCTTCGAGCCAGTGATCATCTTTAACAGCTTCAGCACCTGGTCATCCGTAATTTTGGCATTCTTTTGCGCAGACGTGAAAGCTAAAGCGAATTTGGCCAACACGACATCACCGAGGACGACTCCATCGTCAGCGTTGGCCTTCTTGATCAGATCCATCATCTTGTTCACCTCCTCACGACTTAGTATAAATACGTCGTCTGCAATATCTGCGTTGGAGAATATCTTCGATAGCTGGGATACCTGATCATCACTGAGACTGGCCTCCTTCTGTGCAGCCGTGAAAGCTTTACCCACGTCATCAGTGAACAAGGCTCCACCTGTCGCTCCAGCATTTGCTTGTTTGAACATTTCTGACACCTTGACCACCTCGTCATCACTGACTTTGGCAGCCTCCTTCAGCTTGTTCGAATGAGCGATACTGTTTGACAGCTTCATCACCTGATCATCTGAAAGCTGGGCAGTCTGTTTCGCCACAGCGAAAGTCATTGCGAACTTGGCTACCTCATCATCAGCCATGGTAACTCCATTGTCAGCGTTCGCCTTCTTGACCAAAACCGACATCTTGGCCACCTCTTCATCGGCGATTTTGAATTTCGTGCCTGGGTTTACAAATATCTTCGACAGCTTGGTCAATGCGTCATCACCACCCATCAGATTTGGAACGAGCTTTGACAAGGCATCAAAACCTCGCTCTTCTTGGACACGAGCAGAGGCGCGAAGCCGGCGGTTGTCAATGATTTGGATGTTTTCAGCGCTAGTAAAACCATCACTGATAGCGACGATCGTGACCACGATCAGGGCCAAGAAGGTGTAACGCATCGTTGATTTAGTCGAGAGTAAGTGTAAGGAATATCTTGAGTGACCTACCGCCAGTTAAATTCAAAGTGGGAAAAGTTATCCCTTGCTCCAACAGCAAAGCGCATCAGTTGCGTCTGTTGGAAAAAAATGGCATTACCATGTACAATGTACTGGCTCTTTGTTTACATGGATACGGTACATGTAAGCAAGAACCTGTGGAAAGCCAGATGGAATGGCGGAGACTGGTCTCGTTCTCAGGTTAATACCCAGCGACATTGGACGGAAGTAGCCTATATAGTGTGTAGGCTGCCTGTTGAGGCGAACAAGCAACAACTTGATGATTAACAAGTTCGCACGTTCGCCCAGACACTTTCGTGTCTTGTTTACGTCCTTTATTATAGAAAGAAGTTGAAAGCGTTCACAATCATTGCACCCTCGCTATTAATACATGTATCACTTTGTTGCTTGCGCCTGGCCATTCCAACGTGAAAACTTGGCAACTGTTATCGAGATTAGGTATTGTGAAAACCAAGCAAGATGTCCAATTTATTTGCTAATCGATTTAGTGACCTAATAAGAACAATTTGCTATATATAAACGGAGGACAGGTACTAATTAAACGCCGGCTATCCGATTTGTACTTCGTTTTATAAAGTCCCATCTTGTTTATATGTACCTGATCGTCGTGGAATGCCCATGACTGACTGGGCTTTCTCAGAATCCGTCACTTATATAAACGTCATGGAGATAAGCTCTGGTAAAAGGAGGCGAGTGTAACCACTCGAGCCAAACTAGTGTACCTGTTCAAGCTGCTGAGTTTGAGAAGATCGACAGCTTCGAAGCAGTTGTTCGAAGAAGACGAAAAGATTTAGTAGAGCACTAGCAGTCTATTCTGTCGCGACAACTCGGCCCGATATAACTCTCTACGTAAGGTAAGTCAGCATACAAAACTAGCGCAGTTTGTTCCACTACTAATGCCAAGTACCAATAGGCACGCTATGTTTGCATAAGCGAAGACCAACTACAGCAAGCAGAAGACTTCTGATGGATTAATAGGTTGTGCATGTTCACTTGGATGCTTCGAAGGGAGTAAAATAGAGCCATCAGCTGTCGTCTAAACAAAGTCGGATTTCTTCTCTGATTTACCAGCTCCTACTCCGATTTGTATTCTGATTTACATATTATAAAGCCTCAGTTTATTAGCGTACCCTTATCCGAAAAGGTCCAATGCCCGGCAAGGTGCGACGATTAGGGTAATGACGTAATCCAGTGGGTAAGAATTATTTTTAAAATCCTACAGATTAGCGTAAAAATCGGGACACGACGAGAATCGTACAATTGGTTGACAGCTGTGGAAATGTACTTCACGATCATTTCACGCACTTCAGCTCTAAACTTCGCAACCACCGCGTGGTCTGTCCTTGGCGCGTATGAAAACGAATAGACAATCGATGCCACCGCATGGCGCCCTTCCTCCATGATATAAAGCGGTGAATACGTCCGCGGAAAAACCACGCTCTGTTGCCACCTCAAGCGCCTTGAATTGGAGCATTTGCGCTGAAACAGGACAGCCTCCTCTCCTCATTGAGTTAAACCACAGCACGATGCATTATTCAACATCGCGAGGCAGAACAATGGTTTCACCGTTGTTACGTAGGTTTTTGTGATGCCCCTTGCGCTGACTACACATCTGCTGCATTTGCTTGCGTTGACCCCCCAGAATGAAATCTGGTTAACTTTTTCTTTCGCTCAGCTGAGGTACTGATCAAGGGGTATAATTTGGCGGTAGCTTTGCCTATGTCATTTCAGCTTCTTAAAATGCAGTACTGTAGTTTGTGCGTATAGTCGACCGATATGCGCTGGTACTGCTTTGGCTTTCTGCCAGCGCCCGTGGTGCACTGTCGTCCCATCTTCGAAATTGGTGGTGTGAAGCAGGCCAAGTTTTAGAGTCTCGATATAAGCGTTTTAGTTCAGTGACATATGGATATTTCACGCTACGCTATTGGTAGATAATCGTGTTCTTTAAGACTCTATGGGGGTTGATTATAAACAGGACTGCTTCTGATCCACCCAAAAGTGGTGCAGATGCCGTGGTGAAGGGTAATCCAGTAGAAAAGTACTGGATTTGCCCTTGGACAGTAATAAAAATCCAAGATACAGTGCAAATCAGCTAAGTTCGTTTTGCATGAAATATACATGCCATTAGCGAACTTATCACCTTATTTTGGTTTGGAGCTACCCATTAATAATGGGCAATTATTTCGACAAACATTCCCTCAAGTATATTCCCTATAGCTAACTAAATGTCGCCTTCGCTGGGGGCGAGTTGACCTATGTCTCATTGATAGTTGAATAATTTCTTGTTCAATTGCCATCTTCAAGGTAACTAAAATTGTTGGAGTTGGTTGAGCTCCGCTGGTCAACAGAACTGCAATAGTTGACTGTGCTTTAGTATGCAGCTTACAGTTAGAGTATTGTCTCTCCACCATTTTGAAGACTGGTTCAGTGTGTATAGTCTAGCGAAGAGGGGGTTGACGCGTACGAGTTTTCTCATTCTCAATTCTATTCTTTCCGTGGGTAAGCAAACTAGAGTTCCTGCGTTCTTGTGACGGGGTCACACGAGCACTTTGCTTGAGGAAGCGTGCTATTAAGAGTATACAAACTCTAAGTGAACGGCGGTTCACTAGCCCCTGGTCTTAGGGGACTTAATAGTCAGTTTAGAGTAGATTTAAGACTGATTTATTTATAGTTAATTAGGTCATTTGTTTAACTTGGACTTGTCAATTGCAGCGCAGAATGGAAAGTGATTGATTGTGTTACGAGTTTCCTGGCTAAGATGTCCACATGCCCTACACAGAGCGAACTTACCAACATCTTCTAGAATGTCCTCGACGCTTCCATGACCAACATTCTATTACGCGCTGCAAGTTGCCTTCTCCGCACTCGTAGACAGGACCATCAAATCCTTAACACTCCCCCTCAACTTGCACGTCAACGACCCCGCTTGCATTGCACAGCTGTAACATGCGCGGCAACGCCTTGGTGAGGAAGTCAGCCAGCTTCTCCTCCGTGGGCACATGCTTCAGCTTGATCCGTCCGGCTTCGACATGGTCGCGTGCGAAATACGCTCGCAGGTCGATGTGCTTGGCCCGCGGTGTGTAGCCTTGGTTTGCAGCCATTGCAATTGCCGACTCGTTGTCCAGTTGTAACGTGGTCGGACCTGCAGTCTTGAACCCCATCTCGAACAGCAAGTACCGCAGCCAGAGCACCTCTTGAGCAGAAAGCGAGAGTACCACATACTCTGCCTCTGCAGACGAAAATGTGACTGTGTTCTGACGCTTGTTTTTGTAGACAACTGGTCCACCCCTGAGCAGCAGTATAACACCCGATGTAGAGCGACGTGTCTGCTTGTCACCGTCCCGGTTTGCATAAGCATAGTCCCGGATGCCAGTTCGGTGGTGTGATGATGTGCCTCTGAATTTTCTAGGCACACCCGCAGCTGCCCAGCCGGGACAACCCGTGCACAATGATTCGGACAAAAAATGATGGTTTTCGAGATGGGTATTGAGTGGGGCTCCTGGGCGAATTAATGGTTTGGACTTTGGGGATGCAGATGTTCGGTTATGGAGAGGCTCACAGGTTGGAAGCGTACGCCCTGAATGGGTACCACATTCAGGAAGCAATATCGACGCTCAGTCCGACCGCCGCCTCCTTGACGGCAGGTATCCACGAGAAGGAAGCAAGTGCCCTCGGAGAACGTATCCCGAGGAGCAGCCTACCTTGACGGAGCCGAACATTACCCAAAACACCATGAAACTCTACGGTTTTCACAATTACGATCCTACCCACACATGTAAACCCCAAGTCTGTCTCCCTCATCCTGAAAGTTCGATCGCCTACCGGATATGAAGACACCATCCGAAGTTATGAAGTATATCCAGAATATACATCCCGAATGACAATGCATCCTGAATGTCAAGTGACTGTCCAAGAACAGGACCGAAGCTCAAGCAGTCGAAGATAAGTTCAGTCCGGAAGTCAGTTCACTGACATTCAAACACAGTCAAGACAGTGCGACCCAAGGGTAACGCAATCAGATGATTACACCGTGCAAGAACAATACCAGTGCTGCCGATCTCAGACGAGCCAAGACATCACTGATGAGTGTATGCAGACCCAAGTTTGACGTGACATTTCAAGTATACGGAGACCAAGTCTAGCCGAGCGTGACCCCACGAAGTAAAGGAAGACCGCCAAAGAAGTACCAAGACTACCAAGATTGAAGAAGAATTAAGAATGCCAAAGAGGTAGAAGATAATTTTAAACAGAGTTTGATTTGCGTTGAGAAGCACAAGTGTCTTCGAGTTCGCTTCATATTGGGAAGCCTAAGTATTTTCGTCGCACAGGCAACCTAGGGAGGTCGCCGTACTTTTTAACACATCTCGTCGAGGAAGAACTACCTGGAGGATCGCACGAATTAGGGGGGCCCCAGAGTGAGGACGACCAAGGCCGCGCTAACTACGCGAAAACTCTCAACACGTTCAAGTCGAATTAACTTGGGGACCAGTGGGCTTGAACACTCGGAGTGATCCAGTTATTTTATTTGCTAAGTTGCTAGTGGACACCCCTGGTGCCCCTTGCATTTCATGTTCATTTCCCTGCGATCTTAGGAGGTTTGGTAGTGATCACCCCTAGGATTTGACTGTTGATTACTGTGTGTTTAGGAAAGACATTCTATTGTTTCCCTCGAGCATTTCGAGGGTGGTGCGCGTAGGGCATCCCGAAATTTACCTGTATTCGGGCGTGCTAACTAACTGACAGGCTGCATATTGTATATTCAAACTCTGTATTATTTTAGGTTATCTTTTGGGAAGAAGGTCTTTACTCGTGATCTCTCAACCCACATTCAGGACCCCAGGATACGTACAACCTGGAAGTTCCTACATTTTCTGTGTGTCTATCTTAGGAATACAAATACCCGGTGAAACCCGGTCCGCTGAATTGATCGACACCCATAGGGATTGCACAAGGTCACACGCCAACCTGGATCGAGTCTAGCACTTGATCAAGGACCTGTACTATCCGAAAAGTCGGTACTTCTCGAACAACCACCCCCACTTTTCGGGCGCGCTATACTTTGGGCGGTAAAGTGTCACCCACTTCGCCACAGTCGCCCGTCTCACTGCAAAACCGAATACCACGGGTAGCTGTGCCTTTCAGGTAGTGCAGTACCCTAAGAACAGCACGCCAATGCATCTCGCGCGGGCAGTCGAGGTATTGCAACAGCGATGAGAGAACAGCGCTAATATCAGGTCTCGTTGCATTTGCGACGTACAGAAGAGACCCAATCAATTGACGGTAAATGCGCGCATTCTCGAACATGCCATTGGAATCATCCGAGGCGAAATCCTGACCGAGCACCATGGGGTTTCGGACGGAGTTGGTTTCAACTTGACCAAAGCGCTCGAGAATCCGCTTGATGAACTGCGTCTGCCTCACCACCAACTCTCCCTTGTCACGTGCGTACTCGATCTCCATTACGAGCACGTATCGGGCATATCCCAGCGACTTCACCGTGAATCGCGAACTTAGTGCAGGACAAATTTCGTCGGCCTCAGTGCAGCCCACCAGAAGATCATCCACATAGAGAACATGTACACAGGGGATTGGCCGTACTTGCCGAGGCGAACACAGAGGCACGGGTCTTCGCGGCACTGTACGAAGCCATCTCCACGAATGCTGCTCGGATGGTCTTGAACCACACGGCTGCGGCCTGCTTCAGTCCATAGAGACTACGTCGCAGCTTGCACACAAGACCTCCATCAGCACGTACACCTTGAGGCACCGCCATGTACACCTCCTCATCGAGCGTTCCATTTAGAAAAGCCGTCTCAATATCGAACTGCCGGATCTTGAGACGCTTGTTGCAGCAGACAGAGAGAAACACGCGGATGGTGTTGGCGCTTGCGACTGGCGAGTAGGTAAAGTAGTAGTCGACGACACGGGCCTGGAGGCGACCGAGAGCGACGAGCCGAGGTTTGTAGCGCACAATGTTTCTATGCTCGTCCAGCTTGTAGCTAAACACCCATTTGCAGCCGATTACCTTTACATCTTGAGGACGCCTGACCATATCCCAAATGCGATTGCGAATGTAAGCCTGATGTTCCTTCGAACGGCTCGCCAACCTCGTTTTCTTCCTTCAAGTTCATGTGAGGCTCGTTGGCAAGCAACGGAACGCCACATCCGCTATTAACCTCAACACGATCATCATCGCCCTTGGCCAGGAGTCGAAGCTGATCACTTCTCGTGGTTCGACCAGGTCTTGATCCATCACTGGAGACGATTCAATTCTCGATGAACGGCAAGGGCCTAGCCGTTTCTAAGCCAATTGCTCAAGAGGAAGAGGGGGCAGGAAGCCGAGGGACTTGAATAGGCTGAGCGATACTGCGAAGTAGACCACTGCCACGATCAGCGCGCAAGTCAACCTCACTTGGAGGGCTTCTTCTCGTAGTTGCGCTTGAGCGCATGCTGCCATCCGACTGCAGTGCCGAGGGCCCCCCACAAGCGAAACAACTGTGTATGATGCTGGTTCCACCTCCATGTTACTCGCTTGTTCACCAGTTTCATCAACTTCCATGTCCGCAGTGGCTTCATCAGGAGGTGTGTACGAAGCGCTCCAGTCGTCGTCATCATCCGCAGGCACAGTCACGCTCCTCGAATTTCGGCTGCCATTAATGAGAACAACATCGCGGTATTAAGACGGCGGGTGCTCGTCCAGCATCACCGAGTCTTCACGAGTCTTTGATCATCAAAGTTCCAGACGCGATACGCCTTGGAGTTCTCTGCATACGTTAAGAAAATGCAACGGTGCGACCAGGCGTCCCACTTCGTCCTCTTGCTCTTGTCCAGATGCACGTAGCCATTGGATCCAAACACCCGAAGGTAATCTAGTGAGGTTTGCTCACCCGTAAGGGCACCTACAGGGGTCTTGTCGCGGCATATACTGTTTGGAATCCCGTTGACGATGTGTGCTGCTGTCATTACAGTCTCACCCCACCACTGTCGACCAACCGTCATGTAGTGTATCATCTATCGAGCTATCTCGGCGAGGGTACGGTTCGTCCTCTCCACCAAACCGTTCTACTGCGGCGAACACGGAGCGCTGGTCTGATGCACGACCCCGCTCGATGCGCAGAACTGGTTGAACCTCTTGCTGGTGTACTCGCCTCCGTTGTCACTAAGGATACACTTGATCTTGTAACCCGTCTGAGTCTCAGCGGGGGCCTTGAACTCGCGAAACCGATCCAATACCTGGGTTTTTGTTGTGAGCAGGTACACGTAAACGAATCTGCTGTAGTCGTCAATGAGCGTGAGGACATACAGAGCGCCGCCCTTGAGTTATGGCTTCATGGGACCCATCACATCAGTATGAACAACTTCAAGAGGGTGATGCGTCTTCACTTTACTGCCGGACGTCCGTGCAAATGGGCTTGTCGTCATCTTCATGGTCCAAAGCGGGAAGTCCACCACACACCTTAGATAACGCGAACATCTTCGACGCCGAAACGTGCCCCAGTCTGGCGTGCCACCGCACATTGTACTGCCTTGCTCGGAGTTACTAGTAACTTGAGCAACTTGATCGTGTTCCAATTTCTCCACGTTCCACGCGAACCGTTTGCGACTGCAAAACATATCTCCGACGGTCTCCCCGGCCACGATGAGCGGCGAGGTCCGCCACCTTCGGAATCGTGTGTACGCGTTCGGGATAGCCCTCCGGATTGGACCAGGTGGTCAAGCTGCCGCTCAGGCTGACAATCCGGGAGCCCTAGAGGTCCTTCGTCAGGATGTGGACGATATTGGCCGTGCGACTCGAGAGCTCCGTTGACTGCCGAGTTCCGGCTCCGCCCTGAAGGAACTCCGTCGAGACTTAGACACTATAAGCCATGCGAGGCAAGGTCAGATACCCTCCTACGAGCCACAGGGGTATTCATACCACTCGACTTATGGGTATAGTTCTTACGCGAGCTCTTCCCATTCGGTACCCTCATACCCTTCGTATGACTCACGTGGGTATCAGCCTGTGTATCAGCCACAGGCTTCGACACAGGCAGCTCCGGTTGTCCAGAGGACTCAGCCTCGTTCCGAGGAGGTGAGTTCTCACCTTGGCCTCCCTCCGTCTAAGAAGGAGGACCCAGCGGATCGTGATACCGCTTAAGACGCCCCACGTAGAACGTCGGGTGCGTCACCATTGACTTCGGGAGGTCGATAGTGTACGCCGCGCCATGCCTGGCCAGGACCGCGAAGGGTCCAATGAAGCGGTGCTTCAGTTTGTTGCTCTCAACAGAGCTAATCACCTTTAGTGGTAAGTTTTTAGTGTCTAGAAGGACTAAGTCACCCTCTTTAAACACGTTTAAAATTCCTCTACTTCTTGTGTGAGAGTACTCTTTCTGTTTATCATTGGCTGACGCCATTGCATCTCTAGCCCGGCTGTTTAACGTCAGCCTGTCGTCCAAAAACGACGACAATTGTCTTTGTAAAGACTCTGGCTCAATGTCTGAGACCTGGGAGGAATAGGCTTTCCGAACCTCTCCCCCCACTTACGATGGAGGCATCGATGCCTCCCCGCAAGGTTAGCGGCACCTGGGGGTGTCGTAGCCCGTTCAAATAGAACGGGGTAAACCCCGTTGATGCATGTACCGCATTGTTGAGCGCAAACTCAACCATAGGCAGCTGGTCCGACCAGGACCGAGGTGCCTTAGAACAGATGCTCCGCAGAGTATCTTCGAGCTCACAATTGACGCGCTCCGTCTGACCATACGTCTGTGGATGGTTCGCAGTTGACATCGTCAACTTCGCTCCCAGTAGCTGGAACAGGGTGTCCCAGAACGCCCCTGTGAAGCGTGGGTCTCGATCATAGACTATGGTCTCTGGCAGACTATGACAGCGGAACATGTATCTAGGAACAGCTGTGGAGCTTGTTTTCCCTGTGGCCTTGTCATGTACATGAGCAAGAGGCATCGGTTTGTAACATCAAACGGCACACAAACACCACAATGCCGGCGTTTCACTTGTCATCGGCCGGCAGGCCGAAGACGAAGTCGAGACTCATCGACTTCCAGCAATCTGCTGGCACAGGGAGGAGCCGAGGCGTGGTCCGAAGGCTTCACTCTCTGATATGTTTCGCATGTCTTGACATTGCGGGGCACCCACTTGTACATGCAGGGTCACCAAAATGTCTGAGGGACCGCATGGTCTTCTCTCGGCCAAAATGGACTATCATCGGCGCATCATGCGCCTCCAGAAGTATGTCATACTTCAAATCCTCGTCGTTCGGAACGACAACCCGAGGAGGATCTCTAGGGTCTACTCTGTAGTGGAGTTACCCATCGACCAGCTCATAACGATGGAGCTGCGCCCGCTGTCGAGGCGAAAGCCTGTCGACTTTGGCGTCCTTGCCATCGGACAAGAACTGCACCAGGGGTGTGTAGTTCTCGTCCACTTGATACTCTAAGCGTATCCGATCGTACAGATCTGTCGTAACCTGACTGACATGAGCTAGCTCATAGTCGGGTCGACGCGACAATGCATCGGCAAGCATATTACGCTTGCCCGGCTTGTATCCGACGCGGAAGTTGCATTCCGCGAAGAATGACAGCTACCTCGCCATCCGCTGCGATAGGTGTGGTGAGTTGGTGGCAGTCCGCCAGGACGCGTGATCAGTGTAGATCACAAAGGGTCTTGGACCAAAGAGGTGAACTCTAAACTTGACAAGAGCGTACTTCATTACAAGTAGCTCCTTGTCATGAACGGGATATTCCCGTTCTGCAGATTTCAGCTGCCTGGACTGGAAGGAGATGACGCGCTCGCGTCCTTCATCATCCTTCTGCAACAGCGCGCAGCCTATTGCATAGTCAGAAGCACGCTGAATGACTTGTTCTCGTCCGGCAGAGCCAGGACAGGCACATGCTGCAAGCTCGCCTTGATGCTGTCGTAAGCATCCTGGTGCTGTTGCTCCCAGACCCAGTCGGCATCCTTCTTTAAGAGATCCGACAAGTGTCGAGCAAGTTCAGCGTACCCTGCGCTGTACTTATGAAGATAGTTGGCTAAGCCTAACCACTTCCGGAGGTCCTTCTGTGACCTCGGGGTCGGCCAAGCCGCTATGGCATTGACCTTCCCTTGATCGGCGCGTACGCCGACCCTGCTGACAAAGCAGCCAATGACTTTTATCTCCTCAGCTGCAAAGACGCACTTGTCGATGTTGGCATAGAGCTTGTTAGCTCTCATGACCTCAAACACTCGACGGAGGTGCCTCAAATGCACCTCCATAGCTGTCTGGCCATCTTCGGCACGGCTATGGACGAATATATCGTCGAAGTACGTCTGTGCGAACGTACGCAATGGTCTAAACAATTGTGTGACCAAGCGATTGAACGTCGCTGGGGCATTCAATAGCCCTTGTGGCATCACTAGCCACTCCCAAAGCATCCCGCTTGGGGTGCTCACTGGGGTGAGAGGAATATTGCTAGGATTTGGTAATAGCTGTCAACCTGATCCAGGGCGTTGTACAGTGTACAACCCGACATGTTGTTCAACAGCACGTCCTCGTGAGGGATCGGCGTCTGTGCCGGTACCGTCGCATTGTTCAGCTTATCGTAAGCGTGAACCAGACGCCACTTCCCGTTCGGTTTACGAACGCAGAAGGTTGGCATCGAGTGCGGGGGCTTCAATTCCCGCACCGTGCCCGACTTCGTCTTCTCGACGAAGAAGGCATCTATGACCTCGCACTGCTCGCGAGGAAGAGGCCACTGTTCGCGAGGTAGAGGCCACTGCCTCGTGACACAATACTTTATGCCAGGCACGAGGTCAATCTCGTGCCGTACTCCCCGATCCGGCAGGAGTTGGGATGGTGGGTGGTTTGACACCACATCTAAGTACTCTTTCACAAGAGGATACACTGGATACTCCGGGTTCACGATGATACCAGAACCCAAGCGCATTGCACACTGCTTCGTGAACCCCTCTGGCTTTCGGGAGCACCATCTCCACAATCTCTCCGGCCTTCAACGCGGCCAGGAAGTCCTTCATGGACAGTTCCTCGAGGTTCAGCAATGCTGATACCTCAGGCAGTGTCTCAAGATGGGCGACACCTGCCTTCACTTGGCGTCCGGACACGCCGTCGAAGACACGATATTGATCTTCGACCGGTCGTACCGGTGGAGTCTCAGACTCCGAGTGTGGTGATTTGTTATCCACACGGGAGGTGCTCAACGACACCTCCGCCCTCATACTGGTCTTCTTGACTCCCGAGGAACTTCATTATCCACGCTAGAGACGCATGCTGCACTCTCGTTCTTCTTCTCGGTCTCCTCGACCTTGCGTAGAACTATGTTACCCACGCCGGAGGCGCTCTCAGCGTCCTCCTCAACAGCCTCAGCTGTTTGCGTAACTACATTACCCGCTTGTGGACCTATGTTACCCACGCAGGAGACACCTGTAGCGCTCTCCTCAGCAGCCTCTGCTGCTTGCGGAAATATGTTACCCGCCTGGTAAGTGTCGTCAGGCACTACCACAGTCGAAACCCCATACGGCGCGACGACTCTCGACGTTGAAACTTGCCATCGTGGCAATCCCACACTCTTGGCAATGAGCCTTGGTCTCACGACCGGTTGCGAGGCTCATCGCAACACCTTCGTTGGAGCCGGTGACTCCCAGTACTCCTTCGGGGTATAAGCGCCTTGGCGACCGTCTCTGGCGCCCCGGTCTCGGACAGAGGCGGGAACATGACTCCCCAAAACGCTGTTGGAGACTGCGGGCTAGCTAGCCCCAATGGCTTTGCCACGGCATGCCCCAGATCAATTCGTACTTGTCCATGTCTAGGACAAGGAACGACTCCGTGCTGTCAAAGTCTTCAAACTTTACAGCCAGTTCCATCCGAACCCCAGGTACATTGACCACCGTACCATCGGCCAGTCTCATGGAGACCTAGCCCCTGCCTTTGCTTCCACGCAAAGCATCGGCAAACTTGTCGCCACTCCGTGCGACCGTCTGGCGTCGAGCAACGTTCGTCGACACCCCAGAATCAATCAGGAATCTGAAGGGACCTCAATATCCCCGTACACTCGCGTGTACCATGAGCAGTCCACCGCTGCTCTTCCTCGTCTCGAGAGCACCCAGGCTCCGAAGGGCTAAGCCTTCATAGCGTGCGCCGTCCGCAATCCTACCATGAGGACTTAGATCTTGCCCAGTAGGGCGCCCCGTCCCTACGGGTGACTCCAGTTCCCCTGGCTCTTGGGTCGTGGCTTCTACCCCTGGCCTCTCGAGCCCTTAGGCCTGGAAGGGAACTTCCTTTGCCCTCCCGCAAGGCAGGCACGTTGCATGTGCCCGAGCTTCCCACATCCGTAGCAACGGATGGAGCTCTGTACGGCCGTACCCAGTTCCATAGATGCCGGCCCTGTGCTCTGCCTCCAGCTCCTGGAGCTCCTTGCACTGCGCCTGACGACGCATTGTGGCCTTGCCACACCGACGTAGGAGTACGAGCCTGCCGATGACTGTACTCCTCTTGGAGGGCGATCTGTATCGCCTCCTCCATAGTGTTCGCATGCACGCGGGACAACTGTGTGCGGGATGGACCCACCTTCAGACTATCCATGAACACTGTCACCTTGATGTGTTCAGGAAGGGGGTTCCCCACCAGAGATGCAGCGAGTACTCGCTTTACTGGTTGTACTCATGCGGCCCACGCTTCCCTTGTTTACAGGCAAGGAAGCGAGAGCGCTGACGATACTCATAGTTCGCTGGGGGGAAGGCAGCTCTAAGCTGTTGACACAGCTGAGGCCGGGTTGTGAAGCAACCCGGCATTGTCGCCTCGCGCGGGTACGCCCAGGTCTTCGCCTGACCTCCTAGGTTGGACAGGGTGAAAGCGACCCAAAGTCGCTCGGTCGAGATGAAAGCCGCATCCATGGCGAACTCTACCTCTCTGACCCAGAAGTGGAGGTTATCACCCTCCTCCCCCTCATAAGGGTTAACCTTAAGCCTCAACGGCTTAGGTTGGGCTGGCGTTAGTTCAGCCACGGGGACCTGCAGCACCTGCGCGTGAACAATGAGTCTTCACTCATACGTGCCGAACGCCTCGATTCGTTCGACCTGCTCGGCCGGCGTAGCAGCCACCAAGCTTCGGAGGTCATCTCCTCCAAAGATGTCCACCATCTCCCGGACCGACTCAAACTGAGCGTCGGTCAAATGAGGGAACTCCCCTCTATCCATCTTGGCTTACCTTGTAGGAGCCACAGAGGATTCTGGTAGTCAATCTACCCGTGTAGGCGTGGATTGACTACAAGTGCTACCAAGCTGACGGGGTCACACGAGCGCCTTGCTTAAGGAAGCGTGCTATTAAGAGTATACAAACTCTAAGTGAACTGCAGTTCACTAGTCCCTGGTCTCGGGGGACTTAATAGTCAGTTTAGAGTAGATTTAAGACTGATTTATTTATAGTTAACTAGGTCATTTGGTCTGTAATACAAGTTACTAATTAACTATAATTGTTTCTAGATATGCATGTAAAAATAGGTCAAATACTATTGGTTGGTTCTCAGTCACCAGACCTACGTGGCAGCGGTGTGGGCCACACCACCCACAACAGCGTATCTAAAACGAATACTCGCAGAAGTATATCTACTTCTAGAGGCGGTACCCTCTCTAGGGTACCCTCTCTAGGGTACCCCTCATGTAACCCCGTTACAGTTCTCGTGTCCGGTCGTCCTCAGTCTACGGCACCAAGTGTTTAGCAGCACTACAGCCCTACTGTGCGAACTCTCAAGAATTTTCTTTGGCTCCCAGGTCAGTTCAATGAAGGCTATTATTCTAAATTTTGTAGAGATAAAAGGCTGTTTATCCTAGATTAAAGATGAAACAAGAGGCTGGATCCAAGCAGAAGTGTGGCATTAGATTGCAGATGAATGCCCTATTGGGACTTGAGTATCTCTGAAATTGCAAAGAATGGAGGACAGCTTTTGGCTGATCTAGCTGAGGAAAACCTGTGGCGTGGATTGCTCTGTTCAGTCACGTGCAAAAGATTGAAGACCAACACTTTCATATTTAGAGAAGAGATTAGTTTAGATTACAATTTGCTTTCTAGTTATTGTGATGAAGTGACGTCACTTTGTGGACACGAGGATGGACCCAACCAGACAGCGGTGGGGGGGTATGACAAGCAAATCCGAGAGCGACCCGTCTATGATGTCGTGATTACGCAATCCACAATCCCACGACCCGCCATCAGTCGATCCACGATCTGATTACCCGCGATCTGGTTACCCGCGATCCCAGCATCCGTGATCTGAGACCCACGATCTGAGACCCACGATCTGGATCGAGATCGAAATGGTGGAATCATTTAGACAACCCCGAGTTGTCGGGATGGGCCATGGATAGGCGAACAGATATGTGGCGTACCACAAGTATGGTACATACGACTATGGATGGTCAGGAGCGAACGAGCCAGCGCGAGGGGACATTGTTGGATGCATAGGAGGATAGGAAGAAGGATCTTTGGGTTTCCATTGAATACAGACTGAATTTTACCTTATAATACACAAGTGGCTTCCTGACTCCGGGCGGAACGTATATTGGCCCCCGAAGACTGAGTTCTACTTTGTACCTCGCTAGTGACCTCTGCATCCCGGGTGGAACGTATATTGGCCCCCGACGGAACAAGAATCACCGAAGCGACGGAGTATACGGCATAGCGACGCCTGGATTGCTTGACCAGGTTCGTGATCGACTCAGTGCTCAAAGAGATCCCGCCGATAGTAAGCGGTAAGCACTGGAAAGGACCCCACACACCCAAGGACACCCCGCCCTAGGACACATCGCTCTAGGGCACCACCGGTCGTAGAGCGAGATATATTGGACACTTATCTACGACCACAACCCGACGACCGCGTGAAGAAGTTTCCGCGCGATCATCAAACAATCCCGAGTACCGTCCATACGGTTCCTCAACTTACCAACCAACCAAGGCATCTTCACGTCACCGGAAGAGTGCAACCCGCCCCACCGACGGGTACACAAGGTGAGATCAAGCTCAGCGTCAGCGGACAATCGGAGTACCCCCTCCGTTAGTCGGTAGTCCGGAGCACAGTGAGCAAGGGCCTTCCGGTAGACAGCAATCTCTGCCGAGCCACTTCGCCACAATGGTGCGCGTGCCTGGCTCTTCTGGTGACTCACAGGAATTTCAGCGTGAGTCCGACGAAGATGCCACCAAGATCAAGTTGGAACCTGGGATTGAGGCGTTAGCGGAAGGTGTATCGCCGCAAACGCTGCTGAGTGAAGCAGGATACACTCATCGCCAGAGCGCTGGGAGGGGCTCTGATGATGACAAGGAGGGAGGCCCAGCGATGGACCTCTAAGAGAAACCTCGACCTCCTCCCCAGGCTCCCGCGGGAGCCCCCACGGAACGTAACTCGCGTTACGTTTCGCCGGATGAAGGTCCATTGGCGCAAACCGATAGACCTTCATCCACCACTACCCCTCCAGCGTCGCGTGCAGCCTCGAAGAAGAAAAAGCCGAAATCCACGTGGAAAAAGCTGAAGGCGCCTGACTCGGATGTCGAAGGCTGCGACGAGACACAGAACTGGGCAGCGGACAAGATTGCGCTGACTTACTATCAGAGGGAGCTGACATCATTCCTGACCGAAAACCCGGTCATGAAAATCATGCGCCCAAAAATGAGTAACACGCCGCAAGGGCCAGTGACAGCGCTCATCGAAACGTCCAACAAGCTCGAAGCAGTCCAAATCTTGATGCGCACGATGAAAGAAGCAGGCGTCGAGCCGAAGCATTTTGATGCGAATGTGCTATTTGATCTGGAACTGGCTGCGATCCGGGATGCAACGGCGACATTGCACAAATTACTGGTGCCACTGACCAGCAGCAAAACTCTCAGAGAAGCACCCAAGCTGACGACTTTCCGGAGTCCTGAGTACCAGACCGGTTCATCCCAATACGCGCCGGCCACCTCGGAAGCAGGATCGGATACTTCAGTGGATCTACAGCGTATGACGTTGGGACCCTCAGGATCATCAATGCTACACGAGCACAGGGCGAACGCAAGCCAAAATCAGTCAGGAACGTCATACGCTCCGCTGAACTCGGATCGTATGCATACATTCTTCAATGCAGCGATGGATTGGTTCCTCAAGGAACAGCAAACGGCAAGAACGCAACCAATGACTCAACCGCAGACTGATCCCCGAGGAATGAGGGATGTCGAGATGGAGTCTGTGGGGTCACACAGTGGCTACCAAGGCGAATTCGACCCGGATGACCTCAGCATCGACGTACCCCGGCCAGCACTGGTGGCGTCTGCAGGCGTATCATCGGGAACCCAAGCCAGAGCCGGTGTCGCCGCACCACGCATCCAAGTATCTGCGATCTCGGAACTCAAGGAGTTCTCAGGCAAGGAGAACGATGAAGACCGCGCAAGAAGCTGGCTGGGCAAAGTAAAGTCCGCGTTCGTTCGCGACCAAGCCTTGGACGGTGAGAAATGTCTGGTCTTTGGTGATCTGCTGACTAGTCCAGCACGCAATTGGTATAGTCAACCGAGTCGTTCCACGCGAAGCAACTGGAAGGATCTGCTGCGAACGTTCCAAACGCAATACTGCGGGCAAGGCGTATCCGTTGCAAGACAATACTACCACGCAAGAAAGCGATCCGACGAGTCGCCTCTGGAGTACTTGCATCGTTTGAACCTCGCCGGCCTCAGAGCAAGGCTGCAGATTAAGGACGGTCCCGAAGCAACGAGACGCGAACACGTGGAACACTACATTGAGACACTGGACGATCGCGACTTGGCCGATCAGATAGCGATACTGCGGCTAGCAGCAACGGATGCTTTAGAAGATACGTTGCGTGCTCGTCAGCGAGCCAAAGCTCGCCAAGGGAAGGCACACGCCGGATCCAGCCGATTCCGGCAGAAGGCGGCCCCGACGCCTAATGCCGATCCACCGAAGACGGCCCGAGCAGTGCAAGCGGTACGAACGACGTCGGATTCCAGTGAATCCGAATCGGATAGTGGAAGCTCGGGATCAGAAGACGAGTTCCGTCAAATGTACGTAGCCGCCTTGGCCGGCCGCGACAACCAGGAAAACCCACGATCCCCACCCCGAGACGACGGAAAACCGAAGTTAACACGCTGCACGCACTGCGGATCGCCTAAACACGACGACTTGGGCTGCTGGAAGAGGTTAACGTGCCAGAAGTGCAATCGGAAAGGCCACCCTTTTGATCATTGTCTGTTTGTATGTCGTGCATGCGGAGAGATCCACGAAGCCGGAAAATGTCCGATGGAGGAGTTCTACAATTTGATCCGTCAGTGATACGTCCCCACCAAACACGCTGGGATGTTGCCCGTCGACGCGGAGAAGATGTTAAATTAGAACGCTCGCCAGGTTGGAATCTGGTACGAGCCGAGCGTTCTAAGATCTGCATATATGCATACGTCGAGAAGAAAGCGGGACCACTGAAGGTTAGTAATCGGGAAAACTCGACATACAATACACGTGAAATGCATGGGAACCATACCTGGGCGATTGCGAGTCTGCGGAAGGATGAATATGCCCGTTCCAATGTGGTTATGGAACTGGACCTGTTGCCAGGAGAGTCGCGTGGGTATTGGAAGTATCATGCTCCGGGGAAGTGGTTCAAACAGGCCAAGGCAGTGGGTAAGCTCAACAATGAGAGGGCCACCCTACTCTTTGACTCCGGCGCGGAAGTCTCGATCGTGGACTCCACCTTTGCTCGTAAGGTCGGATGCTACGTTGACACCAGTCAGAGGCAAGAATGTGTCGGTATAGGAGAAAACGCATACATGACCGAAGGACGTACCAAAATCAAAGTCACGCTGGCGGGAACGCTGGTATACTACTTTGACGCGTGGGTCGGGTCACTGTCAGGCCAGGAGGCTATCCTTGGCATGGATTTCATGGTGCCTGCTGGAATACGGTTGGACCTTGCAGACGGAACGCTTTGCCTCCCTGATAAGGTACGCATCCAATTGGCGGGTCGCCGCCAGTTGTTCAGCGCGCACTCGATTGGAACTGGGTCATGACATCGAAATTCCTGTCGCTGACTCGGTGGAAGTTCCAATCTATCCGCGCAGGTCAGATCGACAAAAGTTGTGGATCACGCGAGGTGAACGGTGGGTGCCAACACTTATCAAGGGACTGGGTCGGCGTAGTTATTTGCGAATAGCCAATTTGTCCGACCAGCCTCTAACTCTTTTCGACGATACATGGATCGGAATCTGGTTATCGAGAGATCACATACCACGACAAGCCGGCTTCGTCTCCATAGGCTCACGCCGGTATAATGAATGGCAGAGTCTTGCTTTCGAGGCCACAACAGATCGACAGGAAGACGCAGGATTGGACGGTGTGACATTGGGGCCGATGGTTGAGCGACCCCGATATGATCGCCCGACTCAGATCCTGAAACGACAAACGAATCATCCCAAGGTTGCTACGACACAAGCAACGGATCCAAAGGGAAAGCCGAGGGTAGGCCCTTCAGAAGCTGGTATCAAGCACGAAGAAGGAAGGGAAGTAGATGAGGTGTTCACCAAAGCACCAGGGAATCCAGAGCCGGATCAAACGGAGATGCAGCCGGAAGATCGAGACTCACTGCAGACAGAAGACGGGAAGGAGCTGCGCGAAGCAGATCAAGTGTACATCAACGAAGGCGGTGATTTGTTCGCCGAAGATGTCGAGAGCCAAATGGCGGTGTTGCCGGAAGTGGTAACCACAACCGAGGAAGTCACCATCGATGACCTCCAGGTGGAAGACCCCGAACTAAATACTCCAGAAGAGATCGACAGACTTCGTCAAATCATCTGGAAGAGAACCCATCTCTTGATTGGGAAAGGGAATGCATTACCACCCGCTGCGTTAGGCGCGATCTGCGACATCGATGTGGGAGAAGCGACGCCGATCGCACAGCGTTGCCGACGGGTTGCCCCACAATTCCGGGAGAAGCTGTCCGAGCTCATCAAAGGGTTATTGTCGGCAACGATCATCACTCACTCGACCTCACCCTGGGCTTCACCAATCGTGATCATCATAAAGAAGAATGGGGTGGATATCCGGATCTGCATCGATTACCGGTTGGTGAACAGCTTGACGAAACTAATGGTGTACCCCATGCCGTTGATCAACGATCTCTTGGAAGACTTAGACAAAGTGCTCTGGTACTGTTCCTTGGACATGGCGAGTGGGTTCTGGGTAGTCTCGATGACGGAACCCGCGCGAAAAATATCTGCTTTCATCACTCCTTTCGGGCTATTTGAGTGGACGCGTATGCCATTTGGGCTGAAAAATGCGCCGCAAATCTATCAACGTCTCGTGGACAACGCACTATATGGACATCTGAGTATCGGTCCCGGACATCACAACGAGGGAACGAAAGACGTGTTCACGGAAGGTGAACCGGATCCCGAATCCGGACCGTCAGTCTTGGGAAGAAGGTCGTACATCGACGATATTTTGGTAACTGCGATCTCGTGGAGTGATCTCTGCGAGAAGGTCGAGAAACTGCTCGACGCCTGTGACCGCTGGAACCTGTCGATCAGCGTAGCGAAAAGCTCCTGGGGATACCGCAAGGTTGCATATTTGGGCCACCAGGTATCGGCGAATGGGCTCGAGGCGAGTCCGAAGGATCTGGACAACTTGGCGAATCTGCCGTTCCCACAAACTCTACGACAAATGCAGTCCTTTTTGGGAAGCCTGAACTATTATAGCCGTTTCATCGAGGATTTCGCAGTCTACGCAGCAGTCCTGTATGAGTTACGCGAATCCGACTTTCACGAACTGCGCCGCGCCAACAAGGTCAACTCGGCCGGTCTGGAACCAGGGGGCGATCCGACGAAGGCGAACGAAGACGACCGCTGGACGAACGCGAAGAGTGCGTTCATCAGACTAAAAGAAAAAATAGTCGCAACCCCAACCTTGTGGCACTTCGATCCCTCTCAAACACCAGTAATTGTCCTCTACGCGAACAAGTGGGCCATCTCCGCAGCTTTGATGCAAGAGTACGACGGGGTCTACTGGTCGGTGACGTTCACCAGTCGCACCCTGAAGTCCAACGAGATCAACTACGGGATAGTAGACAAAGAAGTCCTGGCTCTCCTTCGGATTTTGGATGTATGTTACACGCAACTGGTAACGCGGCCGATCAAAGTATTGTCACGATACTCCACACTGGCCTGGCTCTTGAATTCCTCGGGTTTCAACGGACGTCTGGGGAAGTGGGCCGCGCTGCTGTCGGGTTGGACGCTCGAAATCACGAAGTGCGTCAGAGGGGAAGAGGAGATACTTGGCGCTATCGCCGCGAGCATCACACCGCGGGATAAAGTAGATGAGGCGTTAGTAGCGATTGCGCCTAGGAAGCAACCGCGCAAGAACCTTAGCACTCCGTTGCCGACGATCAGGCCGGAAGAGGCGCTGCTGGTCGCAAGCTTCGACGGATCTGCACGTACGAGGAGGAAGGGCGGAGCATTCAGTGCAATTATCTGGAAGCTCCCAGAGTGGTCCATCCTCGAAGCGATGTCCGACTATAGCGAAGACTTGACCGTCAACGAAGCTGAGTACCGGGGGCTCCTGCTGTGTTTCGATCTACTGTCTGCTAGAGACAGGGGACGGGTAGTGATCTGCGGGGACTCCAACTTGGTGATCCGGCAAATGCGGGGCGAAATCGATTGTAAGGCCCCGGGCCTGCAACTGCTTCGCCAAAAGGCACTAGATCGGCTGCAATCGTTGTCCCGGAACGCCTGCAGCAAGATTTTCTACACCATTATCACTCCAGTATTGAGGGAGGGCATCAGGGCATCGGAAGAACGTACCAGAGAATTAGATCGCGTTTCCACTGGCGAGGCCTATACCGAAGTGTGCAGAAATACGTGGGAGAATGTACAGACTGTGAGACCGGCAAAGGACGGCCTTCTGTACAGGGAGAGTCCCCTGGGAATATCCAGGGTACGTACCCATTTCAGGTAATATCGATGGACCATATCCCGTCGCTACCGCGGTCTTTCAAAGGCAATACGGAGTTATTAATCTGGGCCGACGTGTTCTCGGGGTACGTGGTCGCTAAAGCGAGCTCGTCTAGGGAAGCACAAACCATAGCTGAAAACTACGAAGAATGCGTCTTCCGCATATTCGGCGCCAGCGAAGTGATCAGGCACGATCAAGAACCCGGGTTTATGTCGGAATTTTTCCGGACATTCAACCGCATGGTGAAGCTGAGGCAGAGTGCGACTATGGCGTATCGCCCACAGGCCAATGGGAAAGCCGAACGGACCGTACAAACACTGACGCGTGCGTTAAAGATGTATGTCGCGGATGTCAACCAACAAGATTGGGACGACTATGCCGAACGCCTAACATTCGCACTCAACACCGCGCAGGACACGACGCGTGGGGATACTTCCTTCTACCTGGTGCACGGTTGGGATCCGAGGTCGACACTGGAAGCCGTAATGCCGATAGGGTCGACCCGGAAACAGGGCGTGGTGCCACGAAGATGGAGGTATCAAATACGAAAACAATACCTCCTGTCCAGAGAAGCGGTTAATCAGAAGCTACGCGAAGCTATTCGGTCTAGGGCCGAACAACACAACGAGCACGTTCGGCCACACGGCATCGAAGAAGGGACACAGGTATGGCTATATCTGGATCGAGTGAAGGAGGGATTTGCACGAAAGCTTGCGCACATGTGGCACGGGCCATTTCGAGTAGCAGAATTGATCAGTAATCATGCAGCGCGGCTGGAAACCACGGGATCGGGCTACCGCATTTTCCCGATCGTGCACCTATCCAAGTTGAAACCGGTGAAGACGTTCCCAGACCGCCCCGTCGAAACATTAACTATTGAAGAATGCGACCGAGTCGACTTCGACGAAGCGTTACTTCCGGAAGATAGCTGGGTGGTACCGCTCGAGGACGGTGAATTCGAAGTGGAGCAGATCATAGAGGTGCGATCGGGAAGGCGCACGCGGTATGGACGAGTACACAAAGAGTACAAGGTGCGCTGGGACGGCTACGATGAACCATCGTGGGTGGATGAGGCCGATTTGAACTGTGGTGCACTTCTACACGAGTACGAGCGTGACCGCACGAGTCGAAACCGTTTTAGCGTAATGCGATCCCATGAAGAGGAGGGGAGCAGATCGTAGCGGGTTGGTCGCGATGACTGTGAACGGAGAAGGAGTGCGCAAGGTGGTTGTGTACTATGGATGGATTGGGCCCGATCCGTGGTAAGTAGGTTGCCACGGACGAAAACGGATGAAGAGTGCATAGGGAGGCTGTGCATTAAGGTGGAAAGGCATGCGTGGAAGAAGTTAGGGAATGAATTCAAGGAATGATATTCAAAATGGAGACCAGACGTTGGAGTCACTCGAATGAAACTAGCCAACTATGCCACCGGGATGAATTTCCCCGCAAGACGAGCTAAGTGAGATCCCGGGTGATCTTGAACGCGAGTACGAAACTGGTTACGCCATGGCTCAGCGTCATCGGCCAAACGTAGACCATCAATCAGATCGGCCGGTGCTGGATTGCAGTTGAAGCCGGGATACCATCGGGACTGCTCGCCGTGGCGAGGATAATGCACGATGAATGGATCGAGAAGCACGTCGAGGTCACATTCACCGGCTACCATGCACTTCATTACCCACTGTAGAAACCGTTTCCAAGCAGCTCCAAGACGGGAACGACGTTGTTTCCGAGCGTGGCAAAGCTCACGGAGGTAGGGACTCCTAGATTGCAGTACAGGAGATATGGGGAGGAAGTGGGAAGCCTCCCATAACGCTTACTGGTGATGATCCCGAAGAGCAGAGAAATGCCGGAAGACAGACGCCAGAGTGCCAGAGGGTATAAATGAAATCGGCGCTACGGCGGTGGTGAGTACACGCCAGGGAGTCGCAGCGTACAGTGCCCTGACGTGAGTTTCATCAATGAGTTCTGGATTCCACTGTCTCGCCGACGGCGTGGGGTAACTCCGCGGAAATACCCAAAGCTTGGGTTTCGAGAAGTGGTGGAAGAGCAGATCCAAGTTCAACTCTTGGACACAAATCCGGCGGATACTTTTGACATGCCAAGGAGAAACGTGAGTTACAGGGATCTGCGTACGAACGCGATAGCCGGGGACCCAATGATCACGAGGCATACCGGTAGGGGGAGTCGGTCGAAAAGCTGGGAAGTGAGCAGCAGATTGCAGGGAGGACGAGCTCCGTCACTCACGCTGCTATGGTCGCTGTCGTGATCCGAACCGTTAACGGACCCGTCGCCGCTGCTGTCGGGTGGAGATCCATCGGGAAGAGAGTCTCCACGTTCACTAGCGCCCCGGCGATCACTGTCTCCGGAGTCGGCCTCGCCTGGATCAGCGTCCTGGTCAGCGCCTTGATTACGACCCACACTGGAGGAACAGCTGGAGGAAGAACCGAGGTCACTGGATTCCGAGCTATTCCCATGTGACGAAGAGTCGAGGGAGATGGGACGACTTGGGGCGATCCACTGGAAGAAATCTCGCGACGTCGGTGATCAGCTCGCAGATCGGACAACGCCGCAAGCACAGATTCGTCACTGTCGGAATCAGATGAGATCGCCCCAGACGCTGCTCGGCGAAGACTCGATCTACCGCGTGAATTCCTTCGCGACTGAACTGGAGATAGCCGTCGCCGACGACGGGAAGACCGCCCGTGATGAGAACCCGCAGAGCGGCTACGAACACGCTTATGCCTGTGTCGATCAGAGGAAGCGGAACTAGACAGAAGGGTCGAACCCCGACTGATGAAGCGCTCACTGATGAAGCCAAAGTAGCCACCTGAGTGCGGATGGCGTCGCGCCCTTGGACGGCGTGATCCCGACTCGCACGCATGGAGTCCCTTTCTCGTGTCAGCTGCTCAAACTGCGTCTCGAGGACGTGCCGGTTTGCCCTCACACTGGCTATGTCGGCCTCTAACGACGCGTTCGCGCCTTGGAGATCATGGATTTCCTTCTCAAGAGTCTGAAGCCGGTTGTGATTCGACTGTAGATCGCTTACACGACCCTCCAATCGAGCTATGGCAGCCCGAAACGAGTTCACTTGGCTTTCTAGAACACGCAACACGGGGGCGTGATCAGATGGAGGAGAAAAGAACATGGACAACAGGGTACTTACGAGATCGTTGCAGGGCCGTGGCAGAGCGATCTCGCTCCACTACCGCCTGCTTCAACTCACTGGCGAGTCGGAGAGACTCTGCCTCAGCCGCGACAGTCTCGTCGCTGAACCGGTCGCGCGCCGCGTAGGCCGTGGATAGCTCAGCCTGCGACCGAGGCAGCCGACGTTAAAGTGCACCAACTTGGTTCTGGAGCTGAGCTACTGAGTCCTCCAACGCTTTCTGGGAGACTTCATGCGCCTGCAACTCGGCCGTGGCATTAGCCAACGCTTGATCACGAGCGGAGAGTGAATCCCGACTAGACGCGAGCTCCGTGGTCGCCGCAGCCAGCTCACTAGATAGAGCAGTAACACGTTGGGCAAGACGGCGGAACTTCTGAGCCGCTGCGGTGGATCGTGCAGCAGCCAAACGAGACTCCAGATCGGCAATCTGGGTGTGCAGCCGAGTAGTCTCTTCAGCGTGAATCTCTTCCGCCAGTCGGAGCCGCTCCCGCAGACGGGTAAGTTGGGCGGCGTTATCCAGACGCTCTTGTAAAGCATTCAAACATTCGGCGAGTGATTCCCGAGCTTCATCCCTCTGGTGACGCATGAGACCGTATCGCCTTTCGACGAATTGTACAAATGGAGCTGCGGCAGCGTAGCCGTCTTGTAATTTCTGCTCCAGTTCGCGGATACGGGCCTCACGATCAACAAAGGCGGCTTGGAGGGTCCGGTGATCTTCCTCGAGCGAAGCTAACTCAGTGGCATGCTGTAATGCAGCCGCGATCACCTCAAGAGAGGCCCGCATCGACACAGGATCGACGGTGGACAAGGCGACTTGAACCGTAGGCGGAACGGGAATAAAAGGAGAAGCACCATGTGCGTCACGTGAAGGTCGACGAGGGGAGTTTGAAGAACTGGAATTGGACATGAGGGGCTGACTGGAGGCTATCTGGAGCAAAGACGAACTGCGAAGAGAGGCGCTTAGCGCAGATGTCGTTGTGGGTGATCAGGAACTCGCGCGGAAAAGATTGCGTACGCGGAAGCCGCTGTACGACCTCGTCGTACGCAGGGGACGATTGTGACGAAGTGACGTCACTTTGTGGACACGAGGATGGACCCAACCAGACAGCGGCGGGGGACATGACAGGCAAATCCGGGAGCGACCCGTCTATGATGTCGTGATTACGCAATCCACAATCCCACGACCCGCCATCAGTCGACCCACGATCTGATTACCCGCGATCTGGTTACCCGCGATCTGGTTACCCGCGATCTGGTTACCCGCGATCTGGTCATCCGTGATCTGATACTTACGATCTGAGACCCACGATCTGAGACCCACGATCTGAGACCCACGATCTGAGACCCACGATCTGGATCGAGATCGAAATGGTGGAATCATTTAGACAACCCCGAGTTGTCGGGATGGGCCATGGATAGGCGAACAGATATGTGGCGTACCACAAGTATGGTACATACGACTATGGATGGTCAGGAGCGAACGAGCCAGCGCGAGGGGACATTGTTGGATGCATAGGAGGATAGGAAGAAGGATCTTTGGGTTTCCATTGAATACAGACTGAATTTTACCTTATAATACACAAGTGGCTTCCTGACTCCGGGCGGAACGTATATTGGCCCCCGAAGACTGAGTTCTACTTTGTACCTCGCTAGTGACCTCTGCATCCCGGGTGGAACGTATATTGGCCCCCGACGGAACAAGAATCACCGAAGCGACGGAGTATACGGCATAGCGACGCCTGGATTGCTTGACCAGGTTCGTGATCGACTCAGTGCTCAAAGAGATCCCGCCGATAGTAAGCGGTAAGCACTGGAAAGGACCCCACACACCCAAGGACACCCCGCCCTAGGACACATCGCTCTAGGGCACCACCGGTCGTAGAGCGAGATATATTGGACACTTATCTACGACCACAACCCGACGACCGCGTGAAGAAGTTTCCGCGCGATCATCAAACAATCCCGAGTACCGTCCATACGGTTCCTCAACTTACCAACCAACCAAGGCATCTTCACGTCACCGGAAGAGTGCAACCCGCCCCACCGACGGGTACACAAGGTGAGACCAAGCTCAGCGTCAGCGGACAATCGGAGTACCCCCTCCGTTAGTCGGTAGTCCGGAGCACAGTGAGCAAGGGCCTTCCGGCAGACAGCAATCTCTGCCGAGCCACTTCGCCATATTATGAATATGTTAGGATCAATAGTGACAAGAATCAACGGGACGACTGAATTGATTGTAGTGTAGCTATCGCCAATCCAATGCTCAATAACATTACCACACACCACTCGACCTTACACGAACACACGAGTGTGGTCGCACTGAATAGGGTATGCTCCTCGACAGTCGAGTATCAACTGTAGTTGGCCCATGCCGTTCATAGTAGGATAATGATACGGATACTGGGGGGAGGGGACGATTATCGGCGACCGCAACCCCGGTAGGCCTTTAGGCTGTCTCTCCGGTAAACATGCAAATTACAACGGGATGGGACTTGGCATTAGTGCGCCCCAATGACGTAACCCTCGGCTCCAATGCCAGCGCAACTCAGCACCGCAGCCCCGTAGTCTCTCTCTACAGTTCCCAACTTGTCCTAGTCTCAGCTCTTTCGTCCGCGCTATCCCTACCAATGTACATCACTGCGTGCTCCAACGTACCCCTACTTCGCTAAGGCACAGCACAACTCGCAGTTCACAGTCATCAAGCAGCGCATATTAGTCTTGATACGATCTCCCCAAATCGCAACTGACCGTCCTTCACTCCTTTAGTCCTTCCAACGTCGTCTCTCCAGGTCCCTGAAAGTGCTTCGTTTGTTTTCGGCGTGTCATCCCTCCGACCTTCTATCGTCACCCTCACTTCAATGTTGACTCGACAAAGAGTCCCACCAACTTCGGCAGTCCGTGGTGGCAGCCTACCGGCTTGTTTCCGCCACCGTCTGACTGTTTGGACACACTTCCGTCCCAAGCGTCATTAGGTCGATGATCACCAAACCCTGGTGTCTATGATCGCGCTCTATTAGAGGGAGTTCACTACTACAGTAGTTTTTTAGCTTCATTGAAATGGTTGGTGACACCGTCAACATGATTCATGTTACGTGATCACGAGATTAGTTTCATTGCTACAGCCCCAGCTGTGGTTGAAAATATATCACTAATGAGGGGAATCGAACCTCCAAAATTAGTAAAAAAAGTGAGCAAGGGAACGCCGCATTTATAAGCAGAAACACACTCGAAAAGTAGTCAGAAAACAATGAACGGGGATCGATCCTGATCGCTTATTATTGCCTATAATTCGTATTTAAACGAGAAATTCCCCTCCCCCTCCCTCCATTCCACAATTTCTGCGAAGATGCCGAAGCTGAGTGATCGCCAGCGATTCCTGCGTGAGGCTGTAGGTGTGCTGGCCGTTGCCACACTCGAGGGAGAAGACAACCAGGACATTGAGAACGAGAACCAGCTTCTATTTTCCGAAGTGGAAGATCAATCTGAGGTTTTGCCGCTTGTGCAGTTGAATTCTTCGATACCTATGATTCCGACGACAACGATGACCCGTTCGTCTTTCGACGGCTAGTTAAGCAGCGCGCCATTGCCATGGGACATCAGCCGGCGGATTTCTGTGGTTTCTAGCGCAACAAGTTACACTCTAGACGGCGTTGATATCTCTCCAACTCTCCGACCCTATCGAAGTCCACACTGCTCACGTCAATCTTCATGATTCAATGTCAGACAACCTGGAACGCATCGCGGAAGGCTTCGGAAACGTCATTAAGGAGAACAGTGCACCTACCAACCAGACTACTAACATTACCGTGGGTGAGGCCACGGAGAGCGAGGACAGCGTGATAACTAACATTTCACTTGGATTTATTACTTCAATTCCATTAGGGAAAACGTTCGTAAGTAACGAATGTCCACTTGCAGCTTCTTTAGTACACCAGCACCCACAGCATAAGTTTTATTGTTCAATCAATGTCCTTACGATTGACAAATCTCAGTCTCAACTGTATTCTAGATTAACATCCATTTTCTTCACCTTTGACATGACTGCCTGCCTGACATGAAGCTTGTGGTGCCAACAAGAAATAGGGAGACAAGCCGATTCTAGCAGATCCACTGTAGTCTATTTTGAAAGTTTGAAACGAACAGTAGTTTGAAAGTTTGAATAGCTAGTGCACCAAGGCTAACCCGACAAAAACGGCACTTTCCATTTTACTCTATAGAGTTCAAGTCGACTACAACTACAATTACAATCACGATTCGTTGTGACCATCTGCTAGCCAAGGCGCGTCATCTTGGCCTTGCCACCGACTTCAGGCTTGTCAATGGTGTCATGAATGGCAATGAAGTTGCTTTTAACCTCCATCCATGTGACAATGACACTTTAACGGCGTTACATGAGGGGTACCCTAGAGAGGGTACCGCCTCTAGAAGCAGATATACTTCTGTAAATATTCGTTTTAGATACCTTGTTGTGGGTGGTGTGGCCTACACCACTGCCATGTAGGTCTGGTGGCTGAGAGCCAACCAATAGTATTTGACCTACATTTACATGCATATCTAGAAACAAATTATAGTTAATTAGTAACTTGTATTACAGACCAAATGACCTAATTAACTATAAATAAATCAGTCTTAAATCTACTCTAAACTGGCTATTAAGTCCCCCGAGACCAGGGACTAGTGAACTGCAGCTCACTTAGAGTTTGTATACTCTTAATAGCACGCTTCCTCAAGCAAGTGCTCGTGTGACCCCGTCACAGATACGATAGTTGTCACGGAAGAGGTGGGCTTGTCGCTCCTGCTCCTGCACGCTATACTCAAAGAGTAGATGGTATGTTAAAACTTCGATCGCAATGTGTGGAGTCTGTTTCTTACATGAAAGTCGAAGAAATAAAAGTGATCATTATTACTAAAGGTGCTTGTAAGTAAAGGGGGACGAGAAAACAAGGGAACTGCTTATCTTTTCAGAATGCTTATTTTCAATATCAGCCATGGCTTGCTCTGAAATTGAGCACGGCGAGAAAATTGAGCACGGTTTTTGCAGACTCCCCCTAATTGGTTATCTTCAATAACCCCAAATTCAAGCACCATTACTATGGCATAGACATATGATTGTACCTCAAAGATTTTGCGAGGCGGAGGGATGCCAAGAAGTAGTAGTGTAATCGTTTCAATCTCTTACAGTGCGCGTCAAATGATTAGGACCCCCAAATTTGGTGCAGACTTTTGGTGTGGCGAAGTGGCTCGGCAGAGATTGCTGTCTGCCGGAAGGCCCTTGCTCACTGTGCTCCGGACTACCGACTAACGGAGGGGGTACTCCGATTGTCCGCTGACGCTGAGCTTGGTCTCACCTTGTGTACCCGTCGGTGGGGCGGGTTGCACTCTTCCGGTGACGTGAAGATGCCTTGGTTGGTTGGTAAGTTGAGGAACCGTATGGACGGTACTCGGGATTGTTTGATGATCGCGCGGAAACTTCTTCACGCGGTCGTCGGGTTGTGGTCGTAGATAAGTGTCCAATATATCTCGCTCTACGACCGGTGGTGCCCTAGAGCGATGTGTCCTAGGGCGGGGTGTCCTTGGGTGTGTGGGGTCCTTTCCAGTGCTTACCGCTTACTATCGGCGGGATCTCTTTGAGCACTGAGTCGATCACGAACCTGGTCAAGCAATCCAGGCGTCGCTATGCCGTATACTCCGTCGCTTCGGTGATTCTTGTTCCGTCGGAGGCCAATATACGTTCCACCCGGGATGCAGAGGTCACTAGCGAGGTACAAAGTAGAACTCAGTCTTCGGGGGCCAATATACGTTCCGCCCGGAGTCAGGAAGCCACTTGTGTATTATAAGGTAAAATTCAGTCTGTATTCAATGGAAACCCAAAGATCCTTCTTCCTATCCTCCTATGCATCCAACAATGTCCCCTCGCGCTGGCTCGTTCGCTCCTGACCATCCATAGTCGTATGTACCATACTTGTGGTACGCCACATATCTGTTCGCCTATCCATGGCCCATCCCGACAACTCGGGGTTGTCTAAATGATTGCACCATTTCGATCTCGATCCAGATCGTGGGTCCAGATCGTGGGTCTCAGATCGTGGGTCTCAGATCGTAAGTATCAGATCACGGATGCTGGGATCGCGGGTAACCAGATCGCGGGTAACCAGATCGCGGGTAACCAGATCGCGGGTAACCAGATCGCGGGTAACCAGATCGCGGGTAACCAGATCGCGGGTAACCAGATCGCGGGTAATCAGATCGTGGGTCGACTGATGGCGGGTCGTGGGATTGTGGATTGCGTAATCACGACATCATAGACGGGTCGCTCCCGGATTTGCCTGTCATGTCCCCCGCCGCTGTCTGGTCGGGTCTATCCTCGTGTCCACAAAGTGACGTCACTTCGTCACATTTGCGATTTCTCGGCTTGTACGTCGAACTGGCAGCTACTGTTTAGATATGTTGTTGCCTCAATGCTTGCTAAGATCCTACTGGTGCTAACAACTGTGAATTCAAAGTCCTTGGTATGGCTGCCATACAGACTGTAGGTTTCGGCGGGTGCGACGCAATTTGGTACCAGCCCCTTTTTCTGACAGAACATACACCTTTAAATCAAAACCATACAAACTTCTATATTAAATATCGTACTTACTAGGATATGACGAATGGCGGACACTAGTTCTCCGCTGCTAGCTGCACCTTTCTCGAGGCTCCCAGAGCCTTTCATTCTTCAATGGGCCGCTGCAAGGCCCTCACAGATCAAGAGTATTGGTGGGTCATTGGTCTCCACGACGGCGGCACGTCGTTGCACGAGATTTCAAGGAAAACCAGCCGCTCTCGCACCTGTGTGCGGAAGGCGATCAAGGCTGAGCGAGACAAACATACAGACGGCTGCGGCGACAAAGCTCAAGGCGGGAGGCACTGAGTATATGTTGCCTTATTCCCACTCTAACCATGGTACTGACTTCGTTTTCCAGCAATATAACGCATCGATTCACGCTTCGCGTGAAACGAAGAGTTTTCTGGCTGAAATGGAAGTCAACACCATGGTTTGGCCTGCCCGCTCGCCTGATTGCAACCCAATTGAGAATGTGTGGTCGGTTCTGGCGGCTAGAGTTTACGCTCATGGTCGCCAGTACTGCACTATTGACCAACTTGAGGGTGCAATCCTTGTAGCCTGGGACTCCATCGAGCAGGAGTACTTGCTCAAGCTCGTGGAAGCAGGAGTACTTGCTCAAGCTCGTGGAATCCATGTGTGACGGGGTCACACGAGCACCTTGCTTAGAGGAAGCGTGCTATTAAGAGTATACAAACTCTAAGTGAACGGCAGTTCACTAGTCCCTGGTCTGAGGGGACTTAATAGCCAGTTTAGCGTAAGTTTTAGACTGATTTATTTATAGTTAATTAGGTCCATTTGGCCTGTAATACAAACTCCTAATTAACTATAATTTATCCTAATTATGCATATAAAAGGTAGGTTAATTACTATTGGTTGGCCCTCAGCCACCCCAACCTACGTGGCAGTAGTGTGGTCCACACCACTCCAACAGAGTATTAAAACAAATACCCACAGAAGTGTATCAACTTCTAAAGGCGGTACCCTTTCTTAGGGTACCCCTTCATGTAACCCCGTTACACCATGCCTCACCGCTGCCTCGCTGTCATCAAGCAGAAAGGAGATCTCACTAAGTACTAACTTTTAATATAGAAGTTTGTATGGTTTTGATTTAAAGGTGTATGTTCTGTCAGAAAAAGGGGCTGGTACCAAATTGCGTCGCACCCGCCGAAACCTACAGTCTGTATGGCAGCCATACCAAGGACTTTGAATTCACAGTTGTTAGCACCAGTAGGATCTTAGCATGCATTGAGGCAACAACATATCTAAACAGTAGCTGCCAGTTCGACGTACAAGCCGAGAAATCGCCAAAAGTCTGCACCAAATTTGGGGGTCCTAATCATTTGACGCGCACTGTAGTGCAAGCAGCGTTCGGCTTTCCAAGAGGATATTTTACGGGGTTGACGCAAACTATGATTCGTGACCAGAAATCTAAAGTAAATTGGTTGACACAGTGAGAGAAGGAAAAATTATGCTGCTCAACGGCAAAACTTAAGGAATCAAGTTTCTGTAAGTTTTACTGTTGACTATAAACAATACCTTGCAATCCCCGCATGCACCCAGCAAGATACTCTAATTCTCGCTCTCTTTCAGATAGCCAATCTCGATATTACGGTATATCGTATTTGAGAAACAAGGCTTAGGCCTCACCCGAAGTAGTTGTAGTCGGAGCGACCGAAGCCGAGTCTTTGGTTGTCAACTTGACGACCGTGTAGATTACGGCCCCGCCTATAGTAATGCCAAGCACGGACACAATAACCTTTTTGAGGGTAGACCACGACTTCTTGTCTTTCTGCGCCACTATAGCGAGTTCTTGCGATAGCTTGAGAACATTTTCGTCACTGGTTGCTGTAGCCTGCTTCGCTCCAGCGAACAGCTTTGCCAGTCTGGCCATTTGTATATCGCTGATGCCAGCCTCCTTCTGTGCAACAGCGAAGCCTTTACTGATCTTGGCCAGCTCATCATCAGTGAACTTCGCCCCACCCAATGCTCCCGCATTTGCCTTCTTAAATACTTCAGACACCTTGGCCACCTCGTCATCACTGACTGTGACAGCCTCCTTCACCTTCTTCGAGCCAGCGATCATCTTGGACAGCTTCAGCACCTGGCCATCCGTAATTTTGGCACTCTTTTGCGCAGAACCGAAAGCTATTGCGAACTTGGCCAACTCATCATCAGCGAGGACGACTCCATTGTCAGCGTTGGCCTTCTTGATCAGACCCATCATCTTGTTCACCTCGTCATCAGTTAGTTTCAATACGTCGTCTGCAATATCTGCGTTGGAGAATATCTTCGATAGCTGGGATACCTGATCATCACTGAGACTGGCCTCCTTCTGTGCAGCCGTGAAAGCTTTACCCACGTCATCAGTGAACAAGGCTCCACCTGTCGCTCCAGCATTTGATTTTTTGAACAATTCTGACACCTTGACCACCTCATCATCACCGACTTTGGCAGCCTCCTTCAGCTTGTTCGAATGAGCGATACTGTTTGACAGCTTCAATACCTGGGCATCTGAAAGCTGGGCAGTCTGTTTCGCCGCAGCGAAAGTCATTGCGAACTTGGCTACCTCGTCATCAGCCATGGTCACTCCATTTTCAGCGTTCGCCTTCTTGACCAAAACCGACATCTTGGCCACCTCTTCATCGGCGATTTTGAATTTCGTGCCTGGGTTTACAAATATCTTCGACAGCTTGGCCAATGCGTCATCACCACCCATCAGATTTGGAACAAGCTTCGACAAGGCATCAAAACCTCGCTCTTCCTGGACACGAGCAGAGACGCGAAGCCGGCGGTTGTCAATGATTTGGATGTTTTCAGCGCTAGTAAAACCATCACTGATAACGACGATCGTGGCCACGATCAGGGCCAAGAAGGTGTGACGCATCGTTGATTTAGTCGAGAGTAAGTGCGAGGAATATCTTGAGTGACCTACTGCCAGTTAAATTCAAAGTGGGAAAAAGTTATCCCTTGCTCCAGCAGCAAAGCGCATCAGTTGCGTCTGTTGGAAAAACATGAAATCAAAGAGCCAGTCGTGTAGGTCCCTGTGCTCGGAAAGCCAGATGGAGTTGGCTGAGGCTGATCTCGTTCCCAGGCTGATACCCAGCGACATTGGACGGAGGCAGACTGCATACAGAAGAAATTGAGCGGCTGAAAAGTACATGAAGTTAAGGAGGAGAGCAAAATAAGTTATGATAGAAGACCGAGACTCACGATAACATTGTGCGAGTTAAAAATAATGAACAGTCGAATCCTAGAGGGAAGAGATGTATGGTAGGGTATTGGTGACCTGTACTTACTGTTTATTGATAATACTATGATGAGGGGGGTGTCGGTCACTGTTACCAAAATTCGTTTCTTATTGTAGAGGCCACACCCCTCAAATCATAGGATAAATGCATTATCCAATCAGCTTGCAGAATCCAATCCCAAGATTAAATCGGATGATTTTCACGTTCTACGTGTTGCTTCTTTTTTACTACCGCATGGAAACGATTTTTTACACGTTGCTTCGTAAAAACTTGTTCAGAGAGCAGATTCATCTTGTACATGTATGTGACTACAATGACAATCAAGGCGGACCTGATCCCGCTGCCGCCAAACAACTTACTCATGTAACAATGAAGTGAACCAGGGTGAGTATACACGGTAGGCTCTCTGACAAGAGTCGTAGCGGTCATCAAGACTTATAATGACAATAATACGCTCTGCAACGGGTATTTGAAGTCATCGGACGGTAGCAACGACATGAAGGGCGTGGCAGTGATCCCTAAATTTGACGCAAGACGCATTCATTAGAACATTCCAACATCTCGTACATGGAACAGAAAATTCAGATTTACATTTTGATGAATATGCACTGCTGTAAGAGGGAGCTCTATGCAAGTAGCGCTTCTATTTGTGCTTGAAGACCCGAAAACATTTCTCCTGTGGATACTCAGGAATGTAGACGTCAGGTAGAACTTGATTTCTCGGTACGAAACGGTAAAGACCACAGCTTAAAGAGGGGTTATATACGGCTCTCCTCTAGTGTATCCTGCTGGTAATGGCAGTTCTGCCTGGAGTATCTTGATTCTGTGTAGCGATGTTTAAGCGGTAGATGCTGACGAAGCTCGTAAATATTGTATCAACAGGTATATCGTTTTTGCGGACTTTTACCAATAAACCAACGCGTTGCTACGGCTAGAACAAAATATTCGTTGTAACGCTGATTGCCAACATAGGAGTATGTCCGTTTGCAGTTCCAGGACCTGAAACAGATCATCAGGACCAGCTTTTACCGAAATCCTGATGGCGCTACTAATGCGCTGTTGAGGTTGTCGATCGTCTGTGCTGTTGTGAAGAAACTTTCTTCAAGAAAGTCACCGCTTCCAAGAAGGTAGCATATAGCTAAGGGATGACATTCTGACTGTAACTCGTAGTATTAAGGGGATACTCAAACATTGACAACGTCCATAATCCCCTCTTTGGGCTACCGTAGCACACAAAGACTGAAATAACTCTTGTGATATTTTTGAGGATTTGAGGAAAAGTCAGACTCAAACACCTCACTACAGTGTATCTGATAAAGCTAATTATTATCTTGCCGGGACTGGTGTAACATACCTTGCACTGCAACTTGAGCAAATGCCCTAACCATCAGATATTGTGATTGTGACAAAGATCGTACTTAAATATATAAAACGAACATCAATTCATTTGATTTGTCACGCAAGCACGCCCGATTCGTGAGTAATCAATTGGCCAACGCACTAGCTGAGTACGGTACCGGTACTCTGCTACGTACTACCGTATTACGTGTACGTGTACTGTGATTTTGAAGTAGTACATCACAGGGCAATCGCTGGAGCAACGGTTTGATTCTACCAGTTTGCGTCTGAGCCCACCGGTACATTCCATACTCCGATCTCCGATCTACTCTGGAAAGTTGCAAACGATCACACACAACGTCATCTGACTGTTCGTCTGCAGTCAGAGTTACGTGCATTCCCCCCTCCATGGGTCATTCAACTCTTCGGTATTACGACTGTGGCAACTACAATCGTAGAATCAGTCCACAATTACCATGTTTTAAACCAAAGTGCATTTCCCGTCTTGCTGTAGCCATTGAGCATATCGAATGAAGTACATGTAGCGAAAGAGTTTTTCGCGTCCTGGAATATTGTGCACAAGCACGGACACATTTTGGTCGATCTCCTGTTAGTTGAGTTCTACTTTGAGCTTATAACATGACGATCAAAACCTTATATTATGTGAGACGGTTGCCTGCATGACTGCCGTCTGTTGGTGTAGTTGGGCTTTTGCCTTCGGCTGTGACTTTTCAATAAAGGTTTATGCATGACCACTGAGATTTGTAGCTCCTCTTGTGCTTCTCGTTTCGTGGACTACCACTTTGTGCTTTTGCCATGAGTTTGTAGTCTGCAGGAAAGAAGAAACGAAGGGGAAGCCGGCGGAGCTCCCAGAAGTTTTGCCTAGTTTACTTGCTGGTAAGCTGTAAAGTCAGTATCCCTACTGCTAATCTACATGGTATCATGTCGGGATGCTTGTGTCTTCGGCCAACATGGTTGGACACGATGGGTGCCATCATGATTGTCGTGATGCAATCACGTATGTCGATACGCGGTGAGCCCGATTTTTTTTCCGCACTTGTTAGTTGGGTCAGGCTGAATATCTGCAGGTATGCATTGTTTGCCATTGGCTGCACTACAGAGTTTGCCGCTGTGAGCGCTGTCCCTGCTGGTTTCCCATCGCACTGCGAAGAGATCTTTCAAACTCTGTGCTACTGTATTTTCCGGATTGAGGTCATTCAGGGTTTGTTCGAGCTGTGCTTGCAGTTTCTTGTCGAGACTTCCAATTTCGAGAAATGTTGAATCCGAAGACTGCTTTACCTTAGTTCTGTCAGTCCGTGGTGCAAAGTCCTCGCTGCGCTGTATGTCCCAGCATTGTTCGACACCAGATTGAGGTTTCCGACGTGATGGGGCATTGTTGCCTTCCTTCTTGGTGGAATAATACCCACTCCACTCTCCAGTGCTCTGTTTGTACGTGGTAGAATGCGCGTTGAAGTGAATGTTCCATGCATCAAGTACTGGTGCATTATCGGTCTCGTCCAATGTCTTCATGATTGTGTGGCATGTATCCATGCACAGGCCTTGGGTCCTTTTTGCTGGTTGTTTTTACCATCTACTAGCAACTGCTTGTACCTTGTACGCCCTTGCTACCTACCTGTACGCTTGTTCTGGTTTTCCGCAAAGAATTAGGCGCTGCTTTTAAATCTATACGTGAATCTATCACACTTAAAGTTTATGACTAGATTCTGTCGGTTCTGAAAAATTAAAAGCTCTCGCGGACGGCACTTTTCGATGGGTCCACAGGTCACTCATTCGTACTAGTGACTAGTCAGTGCCTCATCAGGTAATTGTAAATTTGTATTGTAGGCCAAACTATATAATTAAACATAAATAAATCAGTCTTAAATCTACCCTAAACTGGCTATTAATTTAAGACCCCTACGACCAGGACTTGTGAACTGTCGTTCACTTAGAGTTTGTATACTCTTGATAGCACGCTTCCTCAAACAAGGTGCTCGTGTGACCCCGTCACACATGGTAGCACTTGTAGTCAATCCACGCCTACGCGGGTAGATTGACTACCTGAATCCTCTGTGGCTCCTAGAAGGTAAGCCAAGATGGATAGAGGGGAGTTCCCTCATCTGACCGACGCTCAGTTTGAGTCGGTCCGGAAGATGATGGGAATCTTTGGAGGAGATGCCCTCCGAAGCTTGACGGCTGCTACGCCGGCCGAGTAGGTCGAACGCATCGAGGCGTTCGACACGTATGAGCGAGGGCTTATCGCTCACATACAGTTCAGCCACGGGGGCATGCAGTCGTGGCTGAACTAAAACCAGTCCAACCAAAACCGCTGAGGCTTAAGGTTAACCCTTATGAGGGGGGGAGGGAGATAACCTCCACTTCTGGGTCCGAGAGGTCGAGCTCGCGATGGACGCGGCTCTCATCTCGACCGAGCGACTTCGGTTCGCTTTTGCCCTGTCCAACCTGGGAGATTGTGGATTGCGTAATCACGACATCATAGACGGGTCGCTCCCGGATTTGCCTGTCATGTCCCCCGCCGCTGTCTGGTCGGGTCTATCCTCGTGTCCACAAAGTGACGTCACTTCGTCACATTTGCGATTTCTCGGCTTGTACGTCGAACTGGCAGCTACTGTTTAGATATGTTGTTGCCTCAATGCTTGCTAAGATCCTACTGGTGCTAACAACTGTGAATTCAAAGTCCTTGGTATGGCTGCCATACAGACTGTAGGTTTCGGCGGGTGCGACGCAATTTGGTACCAGCCCCTTTTTCTGACAGAACATACACCTTTAAATCAAAACCATACAAACTTCTATATTAAATATCGTACTTACTAGGATATGACGAATGGCGGACACTAGTTCTCCGCTGCTAGCTGCACCTTTCTCGAGGCTCCCAGAGCCTTTCATTCTTCAATGGGCCGCTGCAAGGCCCTCACAGATCAAGAGTATTGGTGGGTCATTGGTCTCCACGACGGCGGCACGTCGTTGCACGAGATTTCAAGGAAAACCAGCCGCTCTCGCACCTGTGTGCGGAAGGCGATCAAGGCTGAGCGAGACAAACATACAGACGGCTGCGGCGACAAAGCTCAAGGCGGGAGGCACTGAGTATATGTTGCCTTATTCCCACTCTAACCATGGTACTGACTTCGTTTTCCAGCAATATAACGCATCGATTCACGCTTCGCGTGAAACGAAGAGTTTTCTGGCTGAAATGGAAGTCAACACCATGGTTTGGCCTGCCCGCTCGCCTGATTGCAACCCAATTGAGAATGTGTGGTCGGTTCTGGCGGCTAGAGTTTACGCTCATGGTCGCCAGTACTGCACTATTGACCAACTTGAGGGTGCAATCCTTGTAGCCTGGGACTCCATCGAGCAGGAGTACTTGCTCAAGCTCGTGGAAGCAGGAGTACTTGCTCAAGCTCGTGGAAGCAGGAGTACTTGCTCAAGCTCGTGGAATCCATGTGTGACGGGGTCACACGAGCACCTTGCTTAGAGGAAGCGTGCTATTAAGAGTATACAAACTCTAAGTGAACGGCAGTTCACTAGTCCCTGGTCTGAGGGGACTTAATAGCCAGTTTAGCGTAAGTTTTAGACTGATTTATTTATAGTTAATTAGGTCCATTTGGCCTGTAATACAAACTCCTAATTAACTATAATTTATCCTAATTATGCATATAAAAGGTAGGTTAATTACTATTGGTTGGCCCTCAGCCACCGCAACCTACGTGGCAGTAGTGTGGTCCACACCACTCCAACAGAGTATTAAAACAAATACCCACAGAAGTGTATCAACTTCTAAAGGCGGTACCCTTTCTTAGGGTACCCCTTCATGTAACCCCGTTACACCATGCCTCACCGCTGCCTCGCTGTCATCAAGCAGAAAGGAGATCTCACTAAGTACTAACTTTTAATATAGAAGTTTGTATGGTTTTGATTTAAAGGTGTATGTTCTGTCAGAAAAAGGGGCTGGTACCAAATTGCGTCGCACCCGCCGAAACCTACAGTCTGTATGGCAGCCATACCAAGGACTTTGAATTCACAGTTGTTAGCACCAGTAGGATCTTAGCATGCATTGAGGCAACAACATATCTAAACAGTAGCTGCCAGTTCGACGTACAAGCCGAGAAATCGCCAAAAGTCTGCACCAAATTTGGGGGTCCTAATCATTTGACGCGCACTGTAGTGCAAGCAGCGTTCGGCTTTCCAAGAGGATATTTTACGGGGTTGACGCAAACTATGATTCGTGACCAGAAATCTAAAGTAAATTGGTTGACACAGTGAGAGAAGGAAAAATTATGCTGCTCAACGGCAAAACTTAAGGAATCAAGTTTCTGTAAGTTTTACTGTTGACTATAAACAATACCTTGCAATCCCCGCATGCACCCAGCAAGATACTCTAATTCTCGCTCTCTTTCAGATAGCCAATCTCGATATTACGGTATATCGTATTTGAGAAACAAGGCTTAGGCCTCACCCGAAGTAGTTGTAGTCGGAGCGACCGAAGCCGAGTCTTTGGTTGTCAACTTGACGACCGTGTAGATTACGGCCCCGCCTATAGTAATGCCAAGCACGGACACAATAACCTTTTTGAGGGTAGACCACGACTTCTTGTCTTTCTGCGCCACTATAGCGAGTTCTTGCGATAGCTTGAGAACATTTTCGTCACTGGTTGCTGTAGCCTGCTTCGCTCCAGCGAACAGCTTTGCCAGTCTGGCCATTTGTATATCGCTGATGCCAGCCTCCTTCTGTGCAACAGCGAAGCCTTTACTGATCTTGGCCAGCTCATCATCAGTGAACTTCGCCCCACCCAATGCTCCCGCATTTGCCTTCTTAAATACTTCAGACACCTTGGCCACCTCGTCATCACTGACTGTGACAGCCTCCTTCACCTTCTTCGAGCCAGCGATCATCTTGGACAGCTTCAGCACCTGGCCATCCGTAATTTGGCACTCTTTTGCGCAGAACCGAAAGCTATTGCGAACTTGGCCAACTCATCATCAGCGAGGACGACTCCATTGTCAGCGTTGGCCTTCTTGATCAGACCCATCATCTTGTTCACCTCGTCATCAGTTAGTTTCAATACGTCGTCTGCAATATCTGCGTTGGAGAATATCTTCGATAGCTGGGATACCTGATCATCACTGAGACTGGCCTCCTTCTGTGCAGCCGTGAAAGCTTTACCCACGTCATCAGTGAACAAGGCTCCACCTGTCGCTCCAGCATTTGATTTTTTGAACAATTCTGACACCTTGACCACCTCATCATCACCGACTTTGGCAGCCTCCTTCAGCTTGTTCGAATGAGCGATACTGTTTGACAGCTTCAATACCTGGGCATCTGAAAGCTGGGCAGTCTGTTTCGCCGCAGCGAAAGTCATTGCGAACTTGGCTACCTCGTCATCAGCCATGGTCACTCCATTTTCAGCGTTCGCCTTCTTGACCAAAACCGACATCTTGGCCACCTCTTCATCGGCGATTTTGAATTTCGTGCCTGGGTTTACAAATATCTTCGACAGCTTGGCCAATGCGTCATCACCACCCATCAGATTTGGAACAAGCTTCGACAAGGCATCAAAACCTCGCTCTTCCTGGACACGAGCAGAGACGCGAAGCCGGCGGTTGTCAATGATTTGGATGTTTTCAGCGCTAGTAAAACCATCACTGATAACGACGATCGTGGCCACGATCAGGGCCAAGAAGGTGTGACGCATCGTTGATTTAGTCGAGAGTAAGTGCGAGGAATATCTTGAGTGACCTACTGCCAGTTAAATTCAAAGTGGGAAAAAGTTATCCCTTGCTCCAGCAGCAAAGCGCATCAGTTGCGTCTGTTGGAAAAACATGAAATCAAAGAGCCAGTCGTGTAGGTCCCTGTGCTCGGAAAGCCAGATGGAGTTGGCTGAGGCTGATCTCGTTCCCAGGCTGATACCCAGCGACATTGGACGGAGGCAGACTGCATACAGAAGAAATTGAGCGGCTGAAAAGTACATGAAGTTAAGGAGGAGAGCAAAATAAGTTATGATAGAAGACCGAGACTCACGATAACATTGTGCGAGTTAAAAATAATGAACAGTCGAATCCTAGAGGGAAGAGATGTATGGTAGGGTATTGGTGACCTGTACTTACTGTTTATTGATAATACTATGATGAGGGGGGGTGTCGGTCACTGTTACCAAAATTCGTTTCTTATTGTAGAGGCCACACCCCTCAAATCATAGGATAAATGCATTATCCAATCAGCTTGCAGAATCCAATCCCAAGATTAAATCGGATGATTTTCACGTTCTACGTGTTGCTTCTTTTTTACTACCGCATGGAAACGATTTTTTACACGTTGCTTCGTAAAAACTTGTTCAGAGAGCAGATTCATCTTGTACATGTATGTGACTACAATGACAATCAAGGCGGACCTGATCCCGCTGCCGCCAAACAACTTACTCATGTAACAATGAAGTGAACCAGGGTGAGTATACACGGTAGGCTCTCTGACAAGAGTCGTAGCGGTCATCAAGACTTATAATGACAATAATACGCTCTGCAACGGGTATTTGAAGTCATCGGACGGTAGCAACGACATGAAGGGCGTGGCAGTGATCCCTAAATTTGACGCAAGACGCATTCATTAGAACATTCCAACATCTCGTACATGGAACAGAAAATTCAGATTTACATTTTGATGAATATGCACTGCTGTAAGAGGGAGCTCTATGCAAGTAGCGCTTCTATTTGTGCTTGAAGACCCGAAAAACATTTCTCCTGTGGATACTCAGGAATGTAGACGTCAGGTAGAACTTGATTTCTCGGTACGAAACGGTAAAGACCACAGCTTAAAGAGGGGTTATATACGGCTCTCCTCTAGTGTATCCTGCTGGTAATGGCAGTTCTGCCTGGAGTATCTTGATTCTGTGTAGCGATGTTTAAGCGGTAGATGCTGACGAAGCTCGTAAATATTGTATCAACAGGTATATCGTTTTTGCGGACTTTTACCAATAAACCAACGCGTTGCTACGGCTAGAACAAAATATTCGTTGTAACGCTGATTGCCAACATAGGAGTATGTCCGTTTGCAGTTCCAGGACCTGAAACAGATCATCAGGACCAGCTTTTACCGAAATCCTGATGGCGCTACTAATGCGCTGTTGAGGTTGTCGATCGTCTGTGCTGTTGTGAAGAAACTTTCTTCAAGAAAGTCACCGCTTCCAAGAAGGTAGCATATAGCTAAGGGATGACATTCTGACTGTAACTCGTAGTATTAAGGGGATACTCAAACATTGACAACGTCCATAATCCCCTCTTTGGGCTACCGTAGCACACAAAGACTGAAATAACTCTTGTGATATTTTTGAGGATTTGAGGAAAAGTCAGACTCAAACACCTCACTACAGTGTATCTGATAAAGCTAATTATTATCTTGCCGGGACTGGTGTAACATACCTTGCACTGCAACTTGAGCAAATGCCCTAACCATCAGATATTGTGATTGTGACAAAGATCGTACTTAAATATATAAAACGAACATCAATTCATTTGATTTGTCACGCAAGCACGCCCGATTCGTGAGTAATCAATTGGCCAACGCACTAGCTGAGTACGGTACCGGTACTCTGCTACGTACTACCGTATTACGTGTACGTGTACTGTGATTTTGAAGTAGTACATCACAGGGCAATCGCTGGAGCAACGGTTTGATTCTACCAGTTTGCGTCTGAGCCCACCGGTACATTCCATACTCCGATCTCCGATCTACTCTGGAAAGTTGCAAACGATCACACACAACGTCATCTGACTGTTCGTCTGCAGTCAGAGTTACGTGCATTCCCCCCTCCATGGGTCATTCAACTCTTCGGTATTACGACTGTGGCAACTACAATCGTAGAATCAGTCCACAATTACCATGTTTTAAACCAAAGTGCATTTCCCGTCTTGCTGTAGCCATTGAGCATATCGAATGAAGTACATGTAGCGAAAGAGTTTTTCGCGTCCTGGAATATTGTGCACAAGCACGGACACATTTTGGTCGATCTCCTGTTAGTTGAGTTCTACTTTGAGCTTATAACATGACGATCAAAACCTTATATTATGTGAGACGGTTGCCTGCATGACTGCCGTCTGTTGGTGTAGTTGGGCTTTTGCCTTCGGCTGTGACTTTTCAATAAAGGTTTATGCATGACCACTGAGATTTGTAGCTCCTCTTGTGCTTCTCGTTTCGTGGACTACCACTTTGTGCTTTTGCCATGAGTTTGTAGTCTGCAGGAAAGAAGAAACGAAGGGGAAGCCGGCGGAGCTCCCAGAAGTTTTGCCTAGTTTACTTGCTGGTAAGCTGTAAAGTCAGTATCCCTACTGCTAATCTACATGGTATCATGTCGGGATGCTTGTGTCTTCGGCCAACATGGTTGGACACGATGGGTGCCATCATGATTGTCGTGATGCAATCACGTATGTCGATACGCGGTGAGCCCGATTTTTTTTCCGCACTTGTTAGTTGGGTCAGGCTGAATATCTGCAGGTATGCATTGTTTGCCATTGGCTGCACTACAGAGTTTGCCGCTGTGAGCGCTGTCCCTGCTGGTTTCCCATCGCACTGCGAAGAGATCTTTCAAACTCTGTGCTACTGTATTTTCCGGATTGAGGTCATTCAGGGTTTGTTCGAGCTGTGCTTGCAGTTTCTTGTCGAGACTTCCAATTTCGAGAAATGTTGAATCCGAAGACTGCTTTACCTTAGTTCTGTCAGTCCGTGGTGCAAAGTCCTCGCTGCGCTGTATGTCCCAGCATTGTTCGACACCAGATTGAGGTTTCCGACGTGATGGGGCATTGTTGCCTTCCTTCTTGGTGGAATAATACCCACTCCACTCTCCAGTGCTCTGTTTGTACGTGGTAGAATGCGCGTTGAAGTGAATGTTCCATGCATCAAGTACTGGTGCATTATCGGTCTCGTCCAATGTCTTCATGATTGTGTGGCATGTATCCATGCACAGGCCTTGGGTCCTTTTTGCTGGTTGTTTTTACCATCTACTAGCAACTGCTTGTACCTTGTACGCCCTTGCTACCTACCTGTACGCTTGTTCTGGTTTTCCGCAAAGAATTAGGCGCTGCTTTTAAATCTATACGTGAATCTATCACACTTAAAGTTTATGACTAGATTCTGTCGGTTCTGAAAAATTAAAAGCTCTCGCGGACGGCACTTTTCGATGGGTCCACAGGTCACTCATTCGTACTAGTGACTAGTCAGTGCCTCATCAGGTAATTGTAAATTTGTATTGTAGGCCAAACTATATAATTAAACATAAATAAATCAGTCTTAAATCTACCCTAAACTGGCTATTAATTTAAGACCCCTACGACCAGGACTTGTGAACTGTCGTTCACTTAGAGTTTGTATACTCTTGATAGCACGCTTCCTCAAACAAGGTGCTCGTGTGACCCCCGTCACACATGGTAGCACTTGTAGTCAATCCACGCCTACGCGGGTAGATTGACTACCTGAATCCTCTGTGGCTCCTAGAAGGTAAGCCAAGATGGATAGAGGGGAGTTCCCTCATCTGACCGACGCTCAGTTTGAGTCGGTCCGGAAGATGATGGGAATCTTTGGAGGAGATGCCCTCCGAAGCTTGACGGCTGCTACGCCGGCCGAGTAGGTCGAACGCATCGAGGCGTTCGACACGTATGAGCGAGGGCTTATCGCTCACATACAGTTCAGCCACGGGGGCATGCAGTCGTGGCTGAACTAAAACCAGTCCAACCAAAACCGCTGAGGCTTAAGGTTAACCCTTATGAGGGGGGGAGGGAGATAACCTCCACTTCTGGGTCCGAGAGGTCGAGCTCGCGATGGACGCGGCTCTCATCTCGACCGAGCGACTTCGGTTCGCTTTTGCCCTGTCCAACCTGGGAGATTGGGCGAAGATCTGGGCGTACACGCGCGAAGCGACAACGCCGGGTTGCTTCATAACCTGGGCTCAGCTGTGTACACAGCTCAGAGCCGCCTTCCTCCCGACGAACTACGAGTATCGCCATCGCTCGCGCTTCCTTGGCTGTAAACAAGGGAAGCGTGAGCTGCATGAGTACATCCAGGAGATGCGAGTACTCGCTGCATCTCTGGTGGGGAACCCCCTACCTGAACACATCAAGGTGACAGTGTTCATGGATGGCCTGAAGGTGGGCCCATCCCGCACACAGTTGTTCCGCGTGCATGCGAACACTATGGAGGAGGCGATCCAGATCGCCCTCCAAGCGGAGTACAGCCATCGGCAGGCTCGTACTCCTGCGTCGGTGTGGCAAGGCCACAATGCGTCAACGGGCGCAGTGCAAGGAGCTCCAGCAACTGGAGGCAGCACAGGGCCGGCACCCATGGAACTGAGTACGGCCGTACAGAGCTCCATCCGTTGCTACGGATGTGGGAAGCTCGGGCACATGCAACGTGCCTGCCCTGCGGGAGGGCAAAGGAAGTTCCCTTCCAAACCTAGGGGCTCGAGGGTCCCGTGGCAGAAGCCACGACCCAAACGCCAGGGGAACTGGGGTCACCAGTAGGGGCGGGGCGCCTTACTGGGGAAGACCTAAGTCCCATGGTAGGAGTACGGACGGCGCACGCCATGGAGGCTTAGCCCCTGAGAGCCTGGGTGCTCTCGAAACGAGAAAGAGCAGCGGTGGACTGCTCGTGGTACACGCGAGTGTACAGGGATATGGAGATCCCTTCAGAATCCTGATTGATTCTGGGGCGTCGACGAACTTTGCTCGACGCCAGACAGTCGCACGGAATGGCGACAAGTTTGCCGACGCTTTGCGTGAAAGCGAAGGCAGGGGCCAGGTCTCGGTGAGACTGGCCGATGGTACGGTGGTTAACGTACCTGGGGTCCGTATGGACCTGGCTGTAAAGTTTGAGGACTTTGACAGCACGGAGTCGTTCCTTGTCCTAGACATGGACAAGTACGACTTGATCCTGGGCATGCCGTGGCTCGAAAAGCACGAGCCCTGGATCGATTGGCGCGGCAAAGCCATTGGGGCTAGCCGGCCCGCAGTCTCCGACAGAGCTTTGGTGAGTAATGTTCCCACCTCTGTTCGGGACTGGGGCGCCAAAGATGGTCGCCAAGGCGCTTATGCGCCCGAAGAAGTACTGGGAGTCACGGACTCCAACGAAGATGTTGCGACGAGCCTCGCAACCGGTCGTGAGACCAAGGCTCATTGCCAAGAGTGTGGGATTGCCACGATGGCAAGTTTCAACGTCGAGAGTCGTCGCACCGTATGGGGTTTCGACTGTGGTAGTGCCGGACGACACTTACCAGGCGGGTAACATAGGTCCGCAAGCAGTAGAGGCTGCTAAGGAGAACGCTGAAGGCGTCTCCTGTGTGGGTAACATAGGTCCACAAGCGGGTAATGTAGTTACTCAAACAGCTGAGGCTGTTGAGGAGGACGCTGAGAGCGCCTCCGGCGTGGGTAACATAGTTCCACGCAAGGCGAAGAGACCGAGAAGAAGAACGAGAGTGCAGCATGCGTCTCTAGCTGGATAATGAAGTTCCACGGGGGGTCAAGAAGACCAGTATGAGGGCGGAGGTGTCGTTGAGCACCTCCCGTGTGGATAACAAATCACCACACTCGGAGTCTGAGACTCCACCGGTACGACCGGTCGAAGATCAATATCGTGTCTTCGACGGCGTGTCCGGACGCCAAGTGAAGGCAGGTGTCGCCCATCTTGAGACACTGCCTGAGGTATCAGCATTGCTGAACCTCGAGGAACTGTTCATGAAGGACTTCCTGGCCGATTTGAAGGCCGGAGAGATTGCGGAGATGGTGCTCCTGAAGCCGGTGACCTCTCCTGAAGATTCGAACTCTTCCTCCGTAATGGACGAGGATGTCCTGGAGGGGTTTACGAAGCCGCGTGCAACGCGCTTGGGTTCTGAGATCCTCAAGAACCTGGAGGATCCAGTATATCCTCTTGTTAACGAGTTCTCGGATAGCACCCATCATCCCAACTCCCGCCGGATCGGGGAGTACGGCACGAGATTGACCTCGTGCCTGGCACAAAGTATTGTGTCACGAGGCAGTGGCCTCTACCTCGCGAGCAGTGGCCTCTTCCTCGCGAGCAGTGCGAGGTCATAGATGCCTTCTTCGTCGAGAAGACGAAGTCGGGCACGGTGCGGGAATTGAAGACCCCGCACTCGATGCCAACCTTCTGCGTTCGTAAACCGAACGGGAAGTGGCGTCTGGTTCATGCTTACGATAAGCTGAACAATGCGACGGTACCGGCACAGACGCCGATCCCTCACGAGGACGTGCTGTTGAACAACATGTCGGGTTGCACACTGTACAGCGCCCTGGATCAGGTTGACAGCTATTACCAAATCCTAGCAATATTCCTCTCACCCCAGTGAGCACCCCAAGCGGGATGCTTTGGGAGTGGCTAGTGATGCCACAAGGGCTATTGAATGCCCCAGCGACGTTCAATCGCTTGGTCACACAATTGTTTAGACCATTGCGTACGTTCGCACAGACGTACTTCGACGATATATTCGTCCATAGCCGTGCCGAAGATGGCCAGACGGCTATGGAGGTGCATTTGAAGCACCTCCGTCGAGTGTTTGAGTCATGAGAGCTAACAAGCTCTATGCCAACATCGACAAGTGCGTCTTTGCAGCTGAGGAGATAAAGGTCCTCGGCTGCTTTGTCAGCAGGGTCGGCGTACGCGCCGATCCCGGGAAGGTCAAGGTCATAGCAGCTTGGCCGACCCGAGGTCACAGAAGGACCTCCGGAAGTGGTTGGGTTTAGCCAACTATCTTCACAAGTATAGCGCAGGGTACGCTGAACTAGCTCGACACTTGTCGGATCTCTTAAAAAAGGATGCTGACTGGGTCTGGGAGCAACAGCACCAGGATGCTTACGACAGCATCAAGGCGAGCTTGCAGCATGCGCCTGTCCTGGCTCTGCCGGACGAGAACAAGTCATTCAGCGTGCTTCTGACTATGCAATAGGCTGCGCGCTGTTGCAGAAGGATGATGAAGGACGCGAACGCGTCATCTCCTTCCAGTCCAGGTAGCTGAAAGCTGCAGAACGGGAATATCCCGTTCATGACAAGGAGCTACTTGTAATGAAGTACGCTCTTGTCAAGTTTAGAGTTCACCTCTTTGGTCCAAGACCCTTTGTGATCTACACTGATCACGCGTCCTTGCGAACTGCCACCAACCCGCCGCGCTTATCGCAACGAATGGTGAGGTGGCTGTCATTCTTTGCGGAATACAACTTCCGCGTCGAATATAAGCTGGGCAAGCTGAATGGGCTTGCCGATGCATTGTCGCGTCGACCCGACTATGAGCTAGCTCATGTCAGTCAGGTTACGACAGATCTGTACGATCGGATACGCTTAGAGTATCAAGGGGACGAGAACTACACACCACTGGTGCAGTTCTTGTCCGATGGCAAGGACGCCAAAGTCGACAGGCTTTCGCCTCGACAGCGGGCGCAGCTCCATCGTTATGAGCTGGTCGATGGGTTACTCCACTACAGAGTAGACCCTAGAGATCCTCCTCGAGTTGTCGTTCCGAACGACGAGGATTTGAAGTATGACATACTTCTGGAGGCGCATGATGCGCCGATGATAGTCCATTTTGGCCGAGAGAAGACCATGCGGTCCCTCAGACATTTTGGTGACCCTGCATGTACAAGTGGGTGCCCCGCAATGTCAAGACATATGAAACATGTTAGAGGGTGAAGCCTTCGGGCCACACCTCAGTTCCATTGTAAAGCCTCCCTGTGCCAGCGGATTGTTGTAAGGCGATGAGTCTCGACTTCGTCTTCGGCCTGCCGGCCGATGACTAGGGCAACACCGGCATTTTGGTGTTTGTCTGCCGTTTGAGCAAGATGGTACATCTTGCTCCAGTATGTGAGAACATCACAAGGAAATAAGCTCCACAGCTGTTCCTAGATAGCGTGTTCCGATATCATGGTCTGCCAGAGGTCATAGTCTATGATCGAGACCCACGCTTCACAGGGGCGTATGGGACACCCTGTTCCAGCTACTGGGAACGAAGTTGACGATGTCAACTGCGGACCAATCACAGACTGATGGTCAGACGGAGCGCGTCAATCGAGTGCTCAAAGATACTCTGCGGAGCATCTGTGCTAAGGCACCTCAGTCCTGGTCGGACCAGCTGCCTATGGTTGAGTTTGCGGTACACGCATCAACGGGGTTTAACCCGTTCTACTTGAACGGGTTACGACACCCCCAGGTGCCGCTAACCTTGCGGGGAGGCATCGATGCCTCCGTCATAAGTGGGGGAGAGGCTCGGATAGCCTATTCCTCCCAGGTCTTAGAAATTGAGCCAGAGTCTTTACAAAGGCAATTGTCTTCGTTCATAGACGACAGGTGGACGTTAACCAGCCGGGCTAGAGATGCAATGGCATCAGCCCAAGATAAACAAAAAGAGTACTGGCAAAACAAGTAGAGGAAATTTAAACCTGTTTAAAGAGGGCGAACTAGTCCTATTAGCCACTAAAAACCTACCGCTAAAGGTGGTTAGCTCTGTAGAGAGCAACAAGTTGAAGCACCGCTTCATTGGACCCTTCGCGGTCCTGGCCAGACACGGCGCCGCATACACCATTGACCTCCCGAAGTCAATGGCGACGCACCCGACGTTCTACGTGGGGCATCTTAAGCGGTATCACGATCCGCTGGGCCCTTCTCCTCAGACGGAGGGAGGCCAAGGTGAGAACTCACCTCCTCGAAACGAGGCTGAGTCCTCTGGACAACCGGAGCTGCCGGTGTCGAAGCCTGTGAATGATACACAGGCTGGTACCCACGGGAGTCATACGAATGGTATGGCGGTACAGAGTGGGAAGAGCTCGCGTAAGAACTATACCCATAAGCCGAGTGGTACGAGTACACCTGCGGCTCATAAGTGGGCATCCGACCATGCACCTCATGGCTTAGAGTGTCTAAGTCTCGACGGATTTCTTTTAGGGCGGAAGACGGAACTCGGCGGTCAACGGAGCTCTCGAGTCGCACGGCCAAGATCGTCTACATCCTGATGAAGGACCTCTAGGGCTCCCGGATTGTCAGCCTGAGTGGCAGCCTGACCACCTGGTCCAATCCCGAGGGCTATCTCGATCGCGTACACGCGATCCCGAAGGTGGCAGACCTCGTCGCTTAACAGGGACCCTACAGAATCCCGACCCGAAATTGAGGGACCAGATGGAGGAGGCTGAGAAGGAGCCTCATACTCAAACGCGTGTGAAGGCTCCTCCCGCCCTCCTTGATCGGAACGGATAGCTCCACTTCCATGTGGAGCGGGTCGTCCGAGAGCGGCGGTACTCTGGGAAGCGACAGCTGCTTGTGAAGTGGCGAGGTTATCCCTCGTCATAGAACTCATGGGAGCCGGGAGATTGGCTCCGGGTTGACTTCCCGAAGGCTGTTGAGATCTGGGATCGACAACAGCTGGGGCGTAAGTAGTCCGCGGCATCTTATCCGTCTTTCAGTGTACGGTTTCCGGGTTGACGGAACCCGTACCCGCGCTCATCTTGAGCGCTGGACTTCGACTGCTGTATAAGCCCCTCCATGACGGAGTGGAGTTGCCGCTCAGCAATTAAGTGGGCAAACTCAATGCGAAGATCGCGCTGGTCCAAGACAGGGCAACAGACGATCTTCTCGGAGTTCTTCCCATTCCTGAACTGTGAAGTTCTACAAAGAGAATTATCCCCAGAACAGGTCTTCTGTCTGGGAGTGGGTAGTGTTCTACGGCTGTACCCAAGGGTAGCCCCACACGGGGAAGAGCCCACCGCGGTCTTCCGGTTTCTTTCGGAGACTAGGCAATTCCTTCAGAGGAATTCGGTTGGGTGCAAGCAGCACACACCTAGCGGTCTCAATGTCGTTGACAAAGAGTGGTTCATCCTGAACCAAGTCACGCTCATAGGCGCCACAAGAAGTGCGCCCACGGTTAAGTCCACGAGGGGCCATGAGGTGCTCCAAGAACATGGAAGACCCAGACCTCGCATCGTATCCGCGAGGATACATCGGCCTGGGAGGCGCAGAGGATGATACATCTGTAGCGCCATGTTGTTGAGCAGCTTAATAGCGTTCTTGCTGTTCGTCAAGATCGTTCGAGATCTCTTGGGGTCCCCTCCTCTCCAACCTCCTCTGACTCGGAGTCGAAAAGGGAACGATACCCCTTCGCGATAGGAAGCTCCGAGGTAGTAGAGCCAGGGGCTGTGCGCTTCTTAGCAGCAGCACCCTCTTCAGTCCGCTTATAAGAAGCTACTTTCGCAGCTTGGGCTCGAGCCTTACCTTCGTCCAAGGTAAGGTTCTGGTCAGGCGAGATCGTAGGAGCCGCCTTTTCCTCTAATGATTTAGGAGCATCAACAGGAGCGTCCTGCGAAGGAGCATCCTGTGAAGGAGTTGGATCCTTCGTGGATCCGGTAATGCCCTCTTCGGACTCCGATCCCGTTATCATTGGGATGTCGAAGACCGAGGACTCCGCCCCAGAGCTATGGTCTCGATAGGTGAACCGAGGGTTCAGTCTGTCATTGGGTGGCAAGGAGCGCGAGCGACTGCGTCGCGAGCTCCCTCCTTGCGTGGTAGCATCAGCGGTAGGCTTGCTGGTTGCCTTGGAAGCCGCCTTGTGGGCTTCCTTACGCGGAGTGGTCTTGTCTTTCGACTTGGCCTTAGCAGTCTTCGACCTCGCTGTCTTAGACTTGGAAGGCGCCGAAGCGCCGTGGGTGCTTGCCTACTTAGGCATCTTCGAAGAGGTTGACGTGGAAACCTCGAGTGCTTGACACTAGCGCAAAAGACTTGTTGAAGCCTCAAAGCCACAACGGTGGCTCGTCGGTGAATATCGACAAGAGAAGGAAAGAGAGCGGCGCTCTCTTCCTGTCTCCTCATTGGTTGAGGGTAAACTCAATCTAAATGGGGGAGGAAGTAACGGGGTGACATGAGAGGTACCCCAGATAGGGTGCCGCCTCTAGAAGTAGATACACTTATGAGAGTATTCGTTTTATGAATACTCTGTCGTAAGTGGTGTGGGTCACACCACTGTCACGTAGGTCGGGTGGCTGAGGGCCAACCAATAGTATTTGACCTACTTTTATATACATATATAGGAACAAACTATAGATAATTAGCTATTTGTATTACAGGCCAAATGACCGAATTAACTATAAATAAATCAGTCTAAAACTTACTCTAAACTGGCTATTAAGTCCCCTCAGACCAGGGACTAGTGAACTGCCGTTCACTTAGAGTTTGTATAATCTTGATAGCACATTTCCTCAAGCAAGGTGCTCGTGTGACCCCGTCACTGCCGTAGCAACGACCGAGCTAACACAAGCAGCCAGTCCTACCGCTAAAACTGCTGCTGTGATGTCGTCCATAGCAAAAATATGGAGGAATTTCCATAATCCAGTAGATAAGCACTGGATTAGTCCTCAGACAGTAGAAATTGTTGCCAACTGGCACAGTACTTACTAAGTGCGCTTTGCCGAACTTAACAACGACTTGACTCATTAGTGGAGACTATATTTCAATTTATAGTACAAGGCACTGTAAATAAAGTGACTTAATATTAATATTGTTTACGGTGGGTATCGAACACTGTACCAACACAAACACTTATTTAAAACTGGTACCAATTGTAATTAGGTCGAGGGTACCTCCGCTATGGTATAGTGGGTGCGTGGTAAATTTGCCAAATGTGAACAACCCACGTCATTAACGGGTGAAGACTTAGCATTTGATCTCATAACAGAAAACTCTTAAAATAGTCGTTCGGGCGCTGGGCGTCGCGTGGGAATCTGCGGGGGGGGTAAACCGTTTGACTATTTGGGAGACAAACTTTCGTTTTAATGTCAAAATGTGACATAATATTTCAATTAGTCCAAAATATTTTTACTACCGCGATATTTTATAGACTGATGGATAGTGTTTTGTATTATCAAAATTTTACTTTTTAGTGGTAAAAGATCAACAAAAACATTGTAGTATATGTAAATGTAAATGCTATTTCCTGCCTATAGCTTTCTTGGACTCTTTCCTGTTGTGTTTCGGCTTAGGGCCTGGTTTAAGCCCCCGTTTTCCAAATTCTTTCAAGAGGTGTTTCTTGGGAGGCAGGACACTGAGATCTTGATGCAAAGTAGCTGTAATATGCCACGGTAGAAACTTCACGCCGTAAGTATCGCGAAAATGACCATTTGAAAGACGCCTGGTGTCATATAGCTGCACAGATTGCGTGGACACAGGGAAAGTTTTCGTCTTGCCAAATGAAACATGTACATGCTCGATTAGGAAGAATCACAATTCGGTGTGGATGAACATAACCTGGAATTGCAATCAGGCCGAGATGCTGCACGCTGTAAGCCCCCTCCATTAGTGGAGTAAAATTGCACATTCCATCTGCAATTGTTCGATCTTTGCGAGTTTTGAGTAATTTCGGGACCAAACCTTCTTCTCCGCTCTTTTAATCCAGTTTCCAGCCAATTGACGCTTCTCAGACATTAGCTCGCTCAATTTGATAAAGTAGCAATTGAAGACGTCCAATGGCTTGGCAGAACTGAGCTCGGTACCCATCCAGCTGTTAGCCTGTTCCGACAAATTAGATGTAATTTCATCGAAAGTAGGCAACTGAAATTTTTCGTTGAATGCATACTTTACCCAGTGACAGCGTTCCAATTCATCGAGATATGCAGCCGCAGCTGGGTGATTAACCGCAAGTTCGCTCCAAAATAATTTGTAATCGCTTTCACAGTCACTTCGAGCCATCCTACACACCCAAATGCGATCTTCTTCAGACAATTTGCCGCATTTGTACCGATATTGTCCATTATGTGTCGCAAACAGTAGCGATGGCCAGCACAAGGCAAAACGTAAGATATTGCGGGAAGTAATCCCTTTTGGCGATCTAACAATATTTTGATTTTCTCGAAGCCAATTGCTTCTTTTACAATCCTCAAAAACCACTCCCAGTTGTCGTAATTTCTTTTCGAAACCAAGGCGAGGTCAAATGGTGCAATATAATTGTTGTAGTCTTTCACCGTAGCAACCAAGTATACTCTCTGTTTGTTCATCTCTTCTTTTAGATGTACCCCGTCAAAACCAATTAAAGGTTTACAAAAACGCGCCATGTGAATTCCCACGTTCGGAATAAAGCACGCCCTTCCGAAAACAGTGCCACTAGGAGATTTTTCAAACATCCACACTGACCCGGGGTTCTTGTCATCCATGAGGGAGAAGTAAGCCTCAAGGTTTTGCTAACTTTCAGCTAAAACTCCGTGAAGCCTTTCGTCAATTGCTTGTTTCATTCTGGATACAACACTCGCGCTAACATCCGCTCCTTTCGACTTCAGAAATTTCGTGATAGGTGTTCCTGTCATCATAGTCGTAGAGCCATTGTGAACTGGTAACATTTCACCCTCGATCATTGCCGTCAATTTGCTGGTGGTCTGGGTGGTGTTCCGTTTAGCCTTGGCAGGTAGCGGAAGTGAATCTTCGACAGACGGACGGTAGATGTTCCGATGAATTTCAAATGATTGTGTGCGAAATTTGCTTGAGTTATCTTCCATTTCCACAATTTCCCATGAACGTTGATAAATACGGGCACGATAATTGCTCTGGAGCTGATTCAAGATCGAAGAATTGCATCCCGTTGAGATTCTTGCAAGCGAATTTCGCATTACCCGAATTGTTACCTTTCACGCTCGTTTGCTTAAAAAAATCTGGAAACCACACTTGATTGCGAAGTCTTTACACTTGCTATGAACGGCCTTTTGAGACGAAAATTCGGATCTCGCAATGTTTTCTCTGAGCGCATGTGCGACGTCATACGATGGACTTGAAGAATCACTGCAGTCAGTATTGACATCTTCGCGAAGGATGCCAAGCTCGCGAGCAGCAAGGAGATCAGAAGTGGCGACTTGAAAATGAGCTTTTCCGTAGTTTGGAGGCTGGCATGATCTGCTCTTGGACATTTGGAAAATGACAACTGGAGCAGATCAGTAGCAAGATCGGAGTCCTAACCAAATTTTAAAATAGATCCGTATTTGTGTGAAAATGCTATGGAAAACCTAACTATTATTACGTCCTGCAAAATGACAACTTTTGCACAGACAACCTCTATACTTAGTACAAGTGTTATTAGCGTTGCACTAACAATCTAATCAGTTAGTGTTCTAATAGAATACACGGAGATTTGGAAAATAAATAAGCTCCCGGAGATAGTCTGAAAATATAATCCTATAAATAGGTGAGCTTTCTGGAATAGTGTCTCAAAATATAATCCTAAGTTCGCTTTTCGATTGAGTTCAATTTCAAAACGAACTTAGTTGATTTGTACTGTATCTTGGTAATTATGGTACCGAGTCGGGGCAAATCCAGTACTTTTCTACTGGATTATGAAAATTCCTCCACAAATGTGCTGAGGCTGGAACACCTGCTGTATTAATAATGCTAATAGAGAGTTTGCGCGATTGCTGGTCGGTTGATTTGAAGAACCGCGTACGGAAATTTTGAGTAGAAAGCACAATATGTATTCCCAGAACAAGTGGTTCAGATCCAAAGTGGTACAATGTACCATTTTTGTTTGGCCAATAAAAATGAAAGTTCGTATTGAGCATAACGCGTTCTCCATCTGAACAAGGGCCTAAGTCCCCTAAGACCAGGAACTTGTGAACTTCATTCACTAAGAGTTTGTAAACTCTTGATAGCACGCTTCCTCGAGGAAGGTGCTCGTGTGACCCCGTCACAATTTCGGGGGATTGCTTCAGTAAATTCCGAATCCATTCGGAATCCCAAAATACTGAAATTAGTCCTAAATGAGCAGCGTGTTGTTCGAAGGTCGCTCGAAGCGAGCAGCTCCGAACCGCAGACTCGCCTCCCTCCATTGCTACAGACCGAAAGACGCTGGAACGAAGATGCTGAGCCGAACGATCCGTCAGGTGGCCACGCACGCCAAGCAGGGCGCCCGTATGGCGTCCACCAAGCGCTCGTCCGTGAACGGCAAGGGCGCGCTTGATGGCGCCTACAAGGTGTTCATGAAGAGCACTCCCGTGTATGTGACTACAGTGCTGATCGCTGCGCTGGTGGTCGAGGGCGTCTACGGCTCGGCCACTAACTACATCTGGGAGGCTAACAACCGTGGCGTACGTTGCAGTAATTGTAGTTGAATTGGAGTAGTAGAGATAGAGTGATGGTAGATTTCCCATTCTGGTGGTGCTGACCATTATTCGTGGATGTTATGGGGATCATTTACAGCGTCTGTACCACCACATTGACTGGTCCAAGTTCGCTGAGGAAGAGGAAGAAGACGAGGAGGAAGAGGAAGAAGAGGAAGAGGACGCTCATGCGGACGACGAGGACGACGAGTAGACTGGGCTGATGCTATGCAATCCACTGCATTCTGGACATTCTGATTTGCTCCTCAACTACTAGCACGTGAGGTAGTCATGGAGGTGCAGCGTGTGGTGTTACAGAGGCTGCAGTAGCAACCTCAAACGTTAACTGCCAGAAACACGAAGAAAAATACGACGATGAGTGTTGCTGCTTGTTTGGTTGGTGCAATGTGAACGCCTCCAATTGAAAGCATAATGGCGGCGATTTGTTTCTCTAACTCTGTTCGCTGACCGCAGAAGCTGACGCTGAGCCGCTGTGCATGCCCTTGCTGTTCAAAATTTTGTTAGCTGCCGAAATGCGGTATGCCTTCGAGTTGCCCGGTCGTCGCTTCACCTTTAACGCGCGCTTATCCAGCATTTTCTGTAGAAAACAAAACACCACGAGAAAACGTTAGAACCAAGGATGCAAAGGCCATGATATAAGTTGTCGTACCTCAACATCGCTGAGCTTACAGCCTGCTGCCACGCAGCGCACCATAGCGAAGTACATGACGTCAGCGGCCTCACCAGCAACATCAGGGACTGATTCGGCCTCAGCGAGCTCCTGTGCCTCCTCCACAAGCTTATTGCGCAGCAGCTCGGCATCGTCAAACAACCGCTTGGTGTAAGATCCAGCAGGGGCTTGCTCGTGACGGCTGAAGAGCATGCTCTCTAGGGCACGAAGGCCGCCATCGTGACCCCAGCATGTGCGAGTGTTGAGGTGGCAAAAGCCAGCACCCGTCTGGTTCACAGTAAAACGCAGAGCATCGCTGTCGCAATCCATGTCAATCTTCAAGAGCTTCTGCGCATTACCACTGCTCTCTCCCTTCTTCCAGAGACCACCGCGTGACCGCGAGTAGTAAACACCACGGCCACTAGAAACAGCAGCGATGATACTCTCTGAGCTCGAATACACCAGTCCAAGTGCGACACCAGCTTCATCCGCCACCACCGTCGTGAACAAACCATCTGGGCGGTCTGTACGCAGACATTTCACGAACGCCTGAGCTGCATCCACCACCGCTTCTCCATCTTCTGTCACAGCCTCCACCTGCTCTCCTTCTCCAGCACAGTAACCAGACGTCACGACATGAATGTTCTTGTGATGGAACTCTTGAATCCTAGTCATCGCCACACCAGCATCATAACCTGCAGCATTTCCTGCACTCATCTCAACGGCAAAGAGAAAATTGTCATCCACGCTCTTCCTCAACGCTTGCAGACCAGTAAACAACGCTTCGAATCCATTCTCCTCCGTCAACGTCGAGTCAATGACGAACACCACACCACTCACAATATCCGCCAATTTCACCAGCTTCTCTTGGATGTCAGTAACTTCTTGGGTATGCAGCAATGACACGGGAATGCGCAGCACCACTCGACTGGCTGGCAACTCGGACACTGCAACGGCCACACGCTCCAGCTCCGCATCTTCACTGGATGCAGCATCCACCAGCACCTTTTCAATGCCTTGGTCCAGCCACGTGGCGATTGGCTCAAGCATTTCAGCCGAGAATGGACCCAACAGCGTCCGAGCGTCCAGCAGCGAAGTCTTGAGCGCCAATTCGCGCGGTTCCGTGTTGAAAGCGGGCACAGGCGGCGCTAGATCACGCAACTGATGCAGCGGTAGCTTTGCATATACTAGTCCCAATGTACTGAGACGCTGGAGTAGCGAACATTGCGCGTCAGTTGTGGCAGATGACAAGGACGAGAACACGGGGATCAACATGACTGGCTTGGTCGTGATTTGATTGTGACGTTTGCGCAGTGCTTCTAGTGGACCACACACATTATACATAATAAATTTGTGTCCAAAGAAGCGACCTCAAACATAGTATCCAAGCACTTCAATTTGCGTCAATAGAAACCGGACAGAGCGCAGTAGTCATTTACCATTCACATTTGTATTGACAAGGCGGGAACATGAGTGACGACTCCATTGCGGTGCAGCGGCTACGGCAAGAACGCAAGAACTGGCGACGGGACCATCCCGCGGGATTCTGGGCGCGTCCTATTGCTAATGACGATGGCTCACTGAACCTCATGATGTGGCACGCGGGCATCCCAGGCAAAGCCAGCACGGACTGGGAGGGCGGAGTGTTCAAGATGTCGCTGGCCTTCTCGGAGGACTACCCCAGCAAGCCCCCACTCGTCAAGTTCACGCCACCACTCTATCATCCCAATGTCTATCCATCAGGCACAGTCTGTCTGAGTATTTTGAATGAGGACAAGGACTGGAAGCCCAGTGTGACCATTAAGCAGATCCTTAAGGGCGTGCAGGACCTACTGGACCAACCGAACATGGCCGACCCAGCGCAGCGTGAACCATACATGGACCTAAAGAACGACCCAGAGCTGTACAAACGCAAAGTGCGTCAATTGGCACTTAAGAACCGTGAGAGTTAGAGGAAGAGGAGATAATACAGTGAGGAGGAGATGCTGATGGGATTCGAGTTATTACTACGGAATGCTCGTCCTCTTGAAAACACCGGCTAGTCCTTCTTCAGTGCAAACATCTCCCTGTCAATGCCGGAAGCCTTGATGGTCAGGATCTCCACGCTGTCGCCCGTGTAAATATCTCTCTGCAGTCAAGAGTTAGTACTTCCTCCATCTCAATTAGTCTCATCTACATACCTCTCCAGCCGTAATGAACGCGTCCTTGATGATGTCCTTGGTCTCCTGTAGCGTCAGCGTCTTCTTCGGGTCCGACCGCGTGTCGTGCTCCACCAAATTGTCCAACAACGGGATCATCAAGTGTCCTCCAGATCCCTGTGCTGCACGCGTCACGCGGTCGTATGAACCAATGGCATCGTACGTGTACACAGCTCCTTTTCCCTTCTCGTCAATGCCACAGAGAATGCAGAAGGCATAGTACGGGAAGAAACGACGCGAGTACAGCGTGTTCATGAGCAATTGTGCCATGGCACTCGAGCTCATGGACGTCTCGTTGTCGTGTTGATACATTTGCGCACGAATACTCAGCACACCACGCAGCTGGATGATGTCGTTGTGCGATCCAGGGCAGCCCAGCACCGTCGTAGGCGTCAGTTCGTGCAGCTTGCTCTCCTCACGACTCAACACCGAGTATCCCGTGCTCAAGCGCGTGTCACCCGCCACCACCACAAAGTCCTCGCCCGCGATGGCCAGTACAGTGCCGCCATTGAAGTCGTAGGGCTCCCAGTTGGCACGTGCGTGCTCATGAGCACCTTCTGCCTGCACATCATGCAGTCCCAGCTTGGCATCGCCGCTCGTTGTCCACGCTACAGCTTCCGGCATACTACGAGACATCGCTGCTCTAACTTGGCTCGATCTTTTTGAAGATTTTCTCCCTTTTTGCTATTCCCCTAACTGAAATATCAGTTACTACCACCAACACATAACCGTTATATCGATGATTGATAACCACACCAGGTATACATAACAACATCGGTATACCGATATTCCAACCTGTGGCAAGCAGACGGCGAGTCATTCCAGCCAGAGACCTGTCGAGCCTTGCTGCAGCTCTCCCTTCCTCTCGGAGACCAAGACACTAGGAGACTGACACAATGGAGCGCGAACCGTGTCCCTTTCGTATCGTAGAAGACGCAGGCGGAGGTTTCGTGCTAGGCGCGGTGTTCGGCTCGGGATGGTACACGTTCAAGGGTGCGCGCAACTCGCCATCGGGCCAGCGCTTCCGTGGCGCCATCTACAACGCCAAGATGCGTACGCCCGTGCTGGCCGGTGGCTTTGCCGTCTGGGGTTTGCTATTCTCGAGCTTTGACTGCTCGTTCGAGGCGCTGCGACGGAAGGAAGACCCGTGGAACTCCATTTTGGCTGGTGCAGCCACGGGTGGTGCTCTGGCGGCCCGTGCAGGCCCACGGGCTGCTGCGGGACAAGCTCTTATTGGTGGTGTGCTGCTAGCTGCCATTGAGGGCGTGAGTATCATGGTGAACGAGTGGTTCGCGCCCCAGCCCGACCAGGGCATGGCTGGCGACATGATGGGCAACCCGGAAATGGACGAACAGAAGCTGGCGCCGCCGTCCTTCTAAGTGACGAGCTTGGCTTGGCCGGTTTTGTTTGTTATATAGGGAACAGGCTGTTCTGATGGAGCTACAACATGTTGCTGCCCTCCTTAATTATAGGAAGGACCTACGTTCCCGGATCGTTAGGATCTGGACCGAGGATACATAGAAGAAAGGGTGCCAACAAGGACGCAGTTTGAAGCGGAGCTGACGTGCTTGTGGCAGTGCAAGAGGAGGACCGAGAGTGATAATCGACGGAGAAGGAATGGCAATGTAACCTTAGACGCTTCAGCTTGGTCTTCTGGGAGCTCTGTGATGCCTGCACGAAGTGTTAAGTCTTTTTTGTTGTGTTGATGCTCAAGTGATTGATTCAAGTACGTGGCGCTCGTTATTTCTGTCAGAAGCACTTGAAGTCTTGCAACGCTCGACAAGAAAAGCTGGAGGAAACGCACAAGCATGGACTGAAACGGATCAGTGCGACTTGCAACTCGAGGCAACACGCTGTGGCCAACAAGCGGCAGACCTCGACGTGATCCACTTGCATTTGGCTTCAAAGTACAACAAGGAAGATTCGTGTACTTTCCGGCGGATTGCAAGTAGAGTAGGAAGATGGCCGAGATCAGTTACTATGATGCAGACCTGAGCGATGCAATTGAGAAGCTCAATGACCTCATGGGCAAAGTTGCCAAGGCACCACCGGGCGTTCGACCAGAGGTATGACAGTCTATTGGAGTCGACAATATCTTGCATGACAGGCTAATTCATTTCTGTTGTTGTAGATGCTTGCGATGGCCGAAGTGAAGCTGAAAGAGATGGTAGAACTCAAAAAGGGGTTTCAATTGGCTCTACGACAAGCTCCGCGTGATCAAGTTGCTGCATTTCGTGAGGTTTGTGGTCTTGGATGTCCTATGTTTTCATAGTTGCGATCAAATGACATTCGGTGTCTGCATTTGCAACAACAGAAATTTGAGGAACATTGTGCTCGTGTGGAAGAGCTCTCCAGCGAGTTTCGTTGGGCTAAGGCTGAGCAAGAACGCAACGGGTTATTCGGTGATCGAGCTGCAACAAGCGCACCTGGAGCTCGAGGGGCAAATGGACTGGGAAACAAGGAACTACTTGATAAAACCTTGGACATTCAATCGAAGACAGAACAAAGTCTCATGAGCACAGCGAAATGGTTGAACAGTCGAAAGATGTTGCGGCAGCTACGGCGGAGGTACTACGTGGTCAACGTGAACATATTGTAGAGATTACAGATGCCGTTATGGGTATCGAAGATAGTCTGCAGCGCGCTGACAAGCTTATCCGGTCTTTCGCGCGACGAATGGCTACGGATCGAGTCATTCTGCTCTTCACGTTCCTCGTGATACTTGGGATTGCAGGCATTGTAGGCTACAAATCCATGCACCCCAACGACACCACCTTTTACGTGCCTGATGAAGTCACTCCACCAGATCCGACGGAACTCTACAACACTACAGTGGCTGCAATCAATAGCACGATCAACTCAGGAACGTGATAGTATCCATGACGACTCGTAGTAGCATAGCAAAGCGATACGCCACCACGTGAATCAATGTTTAACTTCTACCAGAGCTGTTTTGCAATAATATGCATGCGTCTTACGAGCTATCGTCGTCTGAACCAGTGTCGTCTGAATCCGATTCACTCTCATCAGAGTCGTCCCCACTCGAGCTGCTCTCGTCCACTTCTGACGCCTCAGAGTCGTCATCTACTTTCTCCTCGACATGCAAGAACTCTTTCAACTGGTATAAGTTCTGCAGCTTAGCACGGTGACCTGCTTTTTGAATGTGCATGGCATCCAACGTCTTATCATCGAGTGTACCAGTGCGTAGTAGGAAGTTGGCATCATCAAAACCCTCATCAAAGAAGGTTGGAGCGTATTCCACCAGTCCAATACTTGCTAACCAGTTGGCAAGTTGCACTCGACTAGAAGCTCGAGCTGCATGGCTTACAAGAAGTGTTCGTATATCTGACAACTGAAGTTCCTCAGCTAACTCGACCGGTGTCGTTCCGTTCTAGACATCCATACCATTTCGTTAGCATCCCAATGCATCTTAACACACAACACATTGTACGACTACCTTCGACGCGAGCTGCTGAATGTTGGCATCTTCCAGCAAGTGATTCACAATAGAGCGATTGCCTTGTAATATCGCCAAGTGCAGCGGTGTGCAGCCCACCTACACTTTGCAATCAGTTAGAATCAAAGTTTCTGTGGTGATAACACATTGTTCGTACTTGACAGTCAACAGTATTTACTTTGGTCGGTGGTGATGCTGCTAGCAGTAGTTTGACGATAGCTTCGTGCTCGAAACGCACGGCAATATGCAGTGGTGAGTAAGCATACTTTGTCTGTGCACAGTTGAGTTAACAAATACGCTCAAACTCCACAAATTCTTCTCATCAGGTACATCGTACGTTGCCTACGGCGTTTATAGTCTCCGGGTTTGCAGCTATAAGCTCCGACACAAGTTCAGCATCTCCCAATGCGCATGCGTATTGTAGTGGTGTCCATGCTACTGTGTCCCGCGGTGAACCTGCCTCTAAGCGACCGCAGCCCAACTCTTCCCTTGACAAGCCCAACTCCTCTAACCGGGAAGACATCACAGCGAAAAGCTTCAAACGTCGCAACCAGAATCTCAATCAATGAAACGATCACCAGTAACCTCGTTCAAAATATTTTGTCAATTGATCTTATGAAGTACTGAACGATCTCTTCACTCTGCAATCTATATGTCGTTAAATGGCCATGTCTTGGTTAGAATGAGTGTCACTGCAGTCGCCACCACAGCCACAAGTAGCACTGCAATGGGTTCCGGTGGCTTGTACAGCTCTCGAAAGCGCAAATTCTCATTGCGTCTGAGCATCCGGCGCTTCCGACGCATGGCAGCAATGAATTTGTCTCCGAGAGTTTTCCTCTTCTCGTCCTTAAACGTGAATCTAGCCCTCATCTCTGCCTGCTCTTGGAGAAAAGCTTCGTAGGCTTGAGCTTCGTCCATATTATCCACCAGATCGTCACCTTCGTCGTCTTCACCATTATGGTCCGTTCCAAGCCCTGCAGCATCACTTGAAGATCGTGTTTTCACGGGACTGCCTTTGCGATATGCATTCACATCTGCTGAATCATCCTTCAGGGTCTCAAACTTGTCACCTTTGCCGCCAGCGACAGCAGTGTAAGGTGCTGCACGCTTCATACTTGAACTCTGCGTCTCTTGAAGGAAAGTGGCTACATTTTCATAGAAACGTACAGCGTAATACCGAAGATTACCGATTTCATACTCTTTCAAAACCGACGCTGCTGAGCCTCACACTAGAAGATAAGACGCAAGACACCAGAATGCCGAGTGCCAAGTGGGAAATCGCGCGCATTGGCGTCTACATTACCAGTACGTTGACGATTGCGTACTGCCCAAATAGCTGTGTACTAATGTGTTGGTCTTATATCGTAGTCCCCGTCGTCGCCACGTGCATTTATGCTCAGCCTGACTGCATCAACTACATCATCAACAGAGTGAGTTGGAATGTATTACGAGTCTCGAAGTCTCTACCGAGTATTAACGCTTTTGTAGTGGAAATACATTCAGTACCCACCCCAAGCTGTGTCCCGTGAAGAGTACTACAAGAAGATGCGCGAGGTAGCCAACGAGGACAAATAAGTGTCCAAGTGAAGGCTATTGTCGTCCACATCACAGGTTGAGGCACGAGAGATACTCCTTTAATATAACAGGCTAAGCAACCACGTTGTATTTTACTAGTGGAGGTGACAGGCAGCCAGAGCTGCATACAAATCTGTCACAGCTAACCACGCGCTGTCTATATCCTGCTTCACTTGCTGTCGATGCTTGCTTCTGCTGATCGCTTTCGACTAGCGAAGCCATTTGAACGCAGCCTCTTTTCACTTATTGTTTCCGGAGCAAACAGTAGATCCGTGTGTCGTTGTGAATCATGTGCAAGTGACGCTGTTCACCGCGCAGACACATGAGCAGACCGCCGAAGCTGGCATAGATGGCCACCATGTTGCCACCCTCGTGGTCGTACTGGAACACCTTGCCGTACATACCGTAGTCATAACGGTCCAGTAGTGTTGGCTGCAGCAGAGAACCCAAAAGCAAACAAATTAAGCACTTAACCACCCTCCATCACCTCTTAAGTGTTGACGCACCTTGCCCGACTGGTTAAACATGCCGTCATCCGGCTTTCCCTCGAGATCCAACGTACTGACCAATGCCAGTGTAAACTTCTCGTTCTGGCGCAGACGGTAAACCTCCGAGTTAATGTCCAGCGTCAGCTCCAGCTCGTACGACACACCCTTGCACACCACGCGAGTTACTGTACCAAGGTAGTGGTGGTTAATACCCTATATCTCAGCAACTACAGCACCTACAACGCTGAAAACAGCACTATCACACGTAGAAAACAGTAATGCATACCTTTGTCGAACTTCTTGCCATCGGGTTGAGCTGTCGCACCTCAAAGATATCCTCAAACAATTCCGTCGCCATCGTCTCTCGCAAGTCTCGTATCAAAGTGGTGTCCACCAGCCACCACATCTGCCACCGGTTTCATCAGTATAACCGGTATCATCTCAGTAAGTGATGTCCAACACACCAACCATCTGCTGAAGAAGCAGGTTTTTTTAACCGACGCTCGTTACGACGCTCAAACCCAGAGCCAGAAGACGAAGAGATAAGCTCCAGGGCTTTGACCCCTCGCATCGACCGGAGAACTCCACATCAAAACTAGACACAGCCATGGCCTCGCCTCGGGAAGACGAGTATGATTACCTGTTCAAGATCGTGCTGATTGGCGACTCGGGCGTCGGCAAGTCGAATCTACTGTCCCGCTTCACGCGTAACGAGTTCAACCTCGAGTCCAAGAGCACCATAGGCGTGGAGTTCGCCACCAAGTCCATTGTGGCCGAGGGCAAGACTATTAAGGCGCAGATTTGGGACACGGCTGGTCAGGAACGATATAGAGCAATCACTAGCGCGTACGTTGGTGAATTAGTGGTTTATTTCTGCTTCAATGTCTGCTATGGCAGTAGATTAACGGTTATAGTGTTGTTTCTTTTTCAGATACTACCGTGGTGCAGTAGGCGCGTTGTTGGTTTATGATATTACCAAGCACGGCACCTTTGAGAACGTGGAACGTTGGCTGAAGGAACTTCGAGATCATGCAGATGCCAACACGGTGATCATGTTGGTGGGTAACAAGAGTGATCTACGTCATCTCCGTGCAGTATCAACTGAGGAGGCCATGGCATTCGCGGAGAAGAACAACTTGGCGTTCATTGAGACGTCGGCTTTGGAAGCGACTGGAGTTGATACAGCTTTCCAGCGTATTCTTACTGAGATTTACAAGCTCATGAGTCGCAAGACAATTCAAGCGGAGGAGAATGCGACGGCTAGTTTGCCTACGGGGAACAGCATCGCAATTACGGCTGAGAACACGACCGAGAGCCAGAAAAAGAAGAAGAAGAGTGGTTGCTGCTAGGCGATGGTAAATGCAGTCAGAAAGTCAGGAAGAGCGAAGGAAAGCCCAGAAATGACCCATGCACTTTAATGCAATCGAGTTTAAGCTTACCACGCCACGTACGTCGTGTAATTGCCTATTGGCATCACGTCTGACGTTCGTCGTCAATTTGTCACTTTGGTCTCATTTTTAGTCGTTTGGTCCTCAATTTTAGTTTAGTCTTTAGTCCTGCCATATCGGTTGTCATTACCAAATCGATGGCCAACAAGAAGAAGCGAAGTCGCGCACAGGCTGCCAACTCGGTACGTTATGAACGCTTGCGTCTGCAAGTATGCATCCGATGTGACATTTGTATGTTTATTTACTAATTCTAAACAGGCAGAAGTAAAGTCTTCGGCTCCTGTGCAGTCCGAGCACAAGTCCAAGAAGCCCAAGTTTTCGTTCTCAAAGACGTTAACGAACGATGCAAAGCTCAAAACAGCGACTACAAACGATTCAAAGGCTCAGGATAATAGTCATCTGCAACCAGTGAAAGCTGCTGATGTGACTCTGTCGAATACTGCGAAGAAGAAGAAAAAGAAGAAAAACAAAAAGTCGAAAGCTGCAATTGTGGTTGATGCTGCTGCAACGGACAAGAAAGACGTGAAGGCAAAGGACAGTGAGATCGACGATCTGTTCGCGTCATTGAAGACGGAGAAGCAACAGAAAATCATTGCAGAGGAGCAACAGAGACTTGCTGAGGAAGAGGAAGAGCGTCGTGAAAAGAAAGAGAAGGAGCAACTGCAACAACAAATTAAGAAGCTGGAGGCCCAGAGTACGTGGTTGGCGCAACGAGTTGATGTTTATTGGTGGATTAACGTCGTACATGTTTCTTGCAGACACAAACTCCACTGCCGTCGGCCTTAACCCGGACCCACGACCAGGTACGTTTTTGACTACAATTCCACCTTTATCCATCACATTTTGCCTAATTTCTGCTTGAATTTTTAGTTCGCTACGACGAAGATGGATTGCCCATTTACACTGAAGCCTCGTTGCAGATTGGCAAAGGTGGCAACACGAACGACTGCCCATTCGATTGCTGGTGCTGCTTTTAACGGACATCCAGCATAACTGCCATAAATCGATTCATTTTAGACCAATCACATCATCTCATTTCAAATTCCGTCCAATAGCGAAGCAGTACTAACTGCTCGATGGAGCTCTCCGCTCGCCCGCCCAAGCGTCTTTCAAGCGTGCTAGACGACGGCATCACACTGGCTAAGAGGACGGAAACCTGTCGAAGTGATGCACCAACTACTTCAGCAGTAAATCCATTGACAGCAACACCCAGTGCTATGGAAATCCGTGCATTCGGACTGGAAGACCGCGCTGAAGCTGTCATTTCTCGTGGTAAAGAGAGCTGGACACTCGCGAACCTGTCCAAGTGGCGTCACGATACACTCGACAAGGCTGTCAATAACCCATCCAGCACTCAACCTAATAGTAAACTCAGTAGCAAGGAGTACTTACGGCAACGACAACGCGCGTACCGTCACCAGTGTCTTGCCTTCTCCAATAGAGATCAGCACAAACACCCGGATTCATAGTTTAGGCAGCAATACAGCATGACTATTTCATATCTTGTCCACGTAGACAGTTCTCTGATGGGTGTCTCAAACTAGTCGTCGTCTTCTTCTAAGTCGCTATCGTAGAAGATGCTCTGACGAATACTGTTGATTCGTTCCTGATCCAGTTGCTGTTTGGCAGTCACCGGGTTGTTTCCTGCTGCATATGCTCCTCCACAGTCGTCAGTCGGTCCTTCTGGCTCAGGTCCCTCGTATGTCAATACCTTATGCAGACTCAAGTAATAAGCCAAGTAAGCGGTCGAGAACTTGTCGGTGCCTCCCAGTTCATCCAAACCCTGCACCATTTTCTCCACCTTTTGCTTGTTGACCAATGCAATGCACGGAATCATCCAGACTCCGAGTTTATCCACCAGATACTCTGCTTTTTCAGCATTAATACGAGCGAATTTGGTCTCAAGGTGGTGCGGTGCCAGGCGACCCAAGTGACCATCCACTAGTTGACAGAAGGCGTTGGCAGGCGTGAAGAAATGCACAACGACCTTGTCACTTTTCTTCATGGTCTCAAAGAACTCGTGCGTGTCAGCGATGGTCGAGTACTCGCCGTGGCCCTGTGCACGAAGCTCCTGCGTCTTGCGCGCCTTCTGCTGCATGGCTTGCAGCCGTTTCTCGCGAATCCGCTCCAGTTCGTCGTCGTCAGCCTCCTCGAGCTTCTTGATGGTCTCGTCCAGCTTCTGGTCCTTCTGATCCAGCGTCTCCAGCACCTTCTCGCCAATCAGGCTCGCCATCATCTCGGCCTGCGCAGCGGACGTCGACGCCATGGTTAATTGATCTCTTGCCGACTTTTTGAATGGATCGAGGTGAACTGATTGGTTGAAAATGCAAGAAATATGTGATGAGGCAAATGGCTACAAAACGTTGACAATGGACGTTTGGATTGAAAGTTGTCTTCAAGGACACAAGGAATGCAGCCCTCTATAAAGCACGCTCGTTCTCGTAATCGATGAGACGCTGGATAAGCTCCTTCTTCTGGCCTTGAGTAGAAAGGTTACGTTCCTTAAGCTTCTCCTTGAGTACTGCCGGCTTGAGTGCCTTGATCGCACGAGCATCCAGAGGTTCATCTACACAGTAACAAACGTTCAATCAATACACACATCCAACACGATATAATAGCTACACAGCAACGCACCATCGTTCTTGACCTCCACCTTTTTCTTGGCCTTCTCACGCTCAGCGGCAGCTGCATCAGTTCACAAAGCATTCACCATCAGTCAACTACCACAACCATGACCATTGCAAGTCCATCTCACCAGCCTCCTCCTCTTTCTTGCGCTGTTCTGCCTCCTCACGTCTACGCTTAACCTCCGCCAATCTAGCCAAATCCTTCTTGGCTTCGTCCGTTTCACCTGCCAGGTGCTTCTTCATATAATAAGCAGCAGCACGTTCCTTCTCAATTGCCTCCCGTTCTCGTCGACTGAGTTGCTGCGGAGCGGCATTGTCGTCCATATCCTTCGCTTTCATGACCTTGTTGGCTTTCTTCTTGGCGTTGGGGTTCTGCGTCTTGGCAATGGCAGCAAAGCCCACCTTCTTCTTCTCCTGCTGCAGCGTAGGGCCGTCTGCCTTGTTTCCAAAGCCAAACAGCGAGTTGGTCTGCACCCGTTCGAAGGCCACGAGCTCCTCTCCCTCCTCATCACTGCTCTCGTCCTCCGAGTCATCGCTGTCTTCTTCTCCGTCGTCACGACGAGCTTTGCGGGCACTTTGCTTCTGCTCCTCCTGCTCGTCACGCAGCGTCATCTCCTCCAGCGACGTCACGAACTTTCGTGCCGTGCCTTTCTCACGTTTCTTGCGTCCCTTGCCCCCAGCTGCACCGGGTTTACCTCCAGACTTGCCTGTGTCCCGCATCTTCAGTAGATCTGTGACGTGGGTACTCACTTGGTTGGCGATGCTTCCTCTTCCGTAATGCGATGCTCAGTGTCTGTACTACCAGAACGAGGTTTTTCCTACAAGAACACACAATACCTCTATAAGAACAATATACCTCGGTATATCGATATACCGGTTCATGACAGGTATTGTTAAAACTGTCACTTGGATACGAAAGCGTTCGAGAAGGAAGCTATGGCGGCGACGGTAAGCTGTTCCTACACCTCGTATTTATTGTGCTTGTACTAACGATGTTGCATTTATCTTGTCATGGATAGATTTGTATTGGAGGGTTCTGCATCCCCGTGTATGCGCTGCTGCCGTTCGCGCTCATGATGTTGCAGGGATTCTGGAACTGGTTCCGCAAGAACGTGTTGGGTCATGACGACGGCAAGATCCCCGAGAATGCACGTCTTTTTGGCTATATGCAATACTGTATGCATTCTTCTTGCTGACCGGTGCAATATTTTTGTAATATGTAGAGCCGCGTGATCCACGTGACGTCGGAGCAGCAGTTTAAGGAGCTCATCAACAAGGGCAAGACGACCAAGCGATCGGTGGTGGTAGACTTCACAGCTTCGTGGTGTGGACCGTGCCGCTACATTAGCCCCGTGTACCATGAGCTCAGTGCCAAGTATCCGTGCACGATCTTCCTTAAGGTGGACGTGGACGAACTGAAGGCGGTGTCCCAGGGTTGTGGCGTCACGGCCATGCCGACGTTCCAGTTCTTCCGTGGTGGTGTCAAGTGTGACGAGATGCGGGGTGCAGACAAAAATGGACTTGAGACGCGTATTCAGAAGCACTATGTGGAGGTGGAACTGTCCGACGACGAGAAGCCGGAGACTGCTGGAAACGCTGAGGGCAAGACGATGGCCAATGGCAGCGACGGTTTGCGCCAACGCAAGCCGCAGGTGGTGAATGTGACGTCGGAGGAGCAGTGGGAGAAGCTCGTGCAGCAGAGTCAGGAATCCAACAAGACGGTGCGTGCAAATGTTGATTGATCTAGCTCTCCTTGTACATCAACTACTACAGATACACCATATCGTGTGTCAGGGGATCGTTACCTGGGCAGTGATGGAATTCTTAGTGTTTCTGTGGTTGTTGTTGTAGTTGGTGGTGGATTTCTGGGCCACGTGGTGCAAACCGTGCTTGGAAATCGCTCCGTTCTTTGAAGAGCTGAGCGGTCGGTTCCCTACAGCAGTTTTCGCGCGCGTGGATGTCGATGAACTCGAGGTAGGACATGCAATCTGGTTTACAGTAGTGCGATGATTGTCTCCTGTAGTCCGATGTTGGGACAGAAAAGTCTTTGTCCGGGCTGTATTCGATGTCTAACCAACGATATACTGTTACTGCTGTTTGCAGAACGTGACGGAGGAATTTAACGTATCTTCGTTACCGAGTTTTAAGGTTTTCAAGGGCGGAAAGGTGGTGGACGAACTCAGCGGAGCCATTAAGAGCGCCCTGGAAAGCATGGTTGCCAAGCATGCCACGAACTAGAGGATATCCTAGCATTTCGCATGAAAAATGACGATCATTCGACTCACTACTCTGCCATTCTTTTCGTTATACCCAACAAACACTGCTGTGCATCAATACGCATTTACACGCTAGGATTTATCCTGGTCGAAGCGAAACAATGCAAGGCCAACAATCGGTACCTTGTGGAGATAATCGAGAGATATGACTCACGTCACGTCTGAAGCTCGCAGTTTCAAATTGACACAGGAGCATCCGGTAAGTCCGAAGCAGTGGCCTTGTGACAAGGACTACCAAGCACTAGCGATAATACACACCAAGTCGCATGGCCTACCAGCATGAATACATGCTGAATCTGGTCTGGTTTTCCGGTGTCTTCCGCAATGTATCCAACTGCTTGCAAACATGAATCTACAGTACTTGATCAATCAACACAAAGCACAACAATGCTGCTTATAGCAGTGCTTCCCCACACCGAATGGCCTCCAATCGGAGGTCCAGAGCAATGGTCACCGCCGCTACGTCGTAGCACATCTTTGCCGTTTAGGTGGGGCACACCAAATCTGATTTTCCAGCGAGGAAGCGCAGTCGAAATCCACGATGTCACAAGGCTGCTGGGGCTGGTTCCTACGAAACGTGCTGCGCCAAGACGACGAGCACGTCCCCATTAATGTACGTGGTTGTACAGCACATCCTTACTCTTCTCTACTCATGTCAAATGTGCTGCTTTTAGAGCCGCGTGATTCACGTGACATCGGATCAGCGGTTCAAGGAGCTTATCCAGACATCCAAGCGGTCGGTTGTCGTGGACTTCGCAGCCTCGTGGAGCACTCCGTGTCGTTACATGAGCCCTGTGTTCCATGAACTCAGCGCCAAGTACCCGAGCACGATCTTCCTCAAAGTGGATGTGGACGATCTGAAATCGGTGGCCAAGAGCTGCGGCGTGTCCACCATGCCGACGTTCCAATTCTTCCGTGGTGGTATCAAGTGCGACGAGATGCGCGGCGCAGATAGGAACGGACTGGAGGCGCGTATCCAGAAACACTATGTCGATATAGAGCTACCTGAGGACGAAGGACTGCGCCAACGCAAAAAAGCACGCGTCGTCACGGTGACGTCGCATGCTCAATGGGAGCAGCTTGTGCAACAGAACCAAGAATCGAGCAATGCGGTGCGTACTGTACAATGTGTATGTCGGCAAATAAGATACCGGGTATCTTTGCTAACGTAGCAGGTGTTCATTCTGACGGTTAATCACTTGTTGCATTGGCTAGTTGGTGGTGGACTTTTGGGCGACGTGGTGCAAGCCATGTGTGGAAATCGCGCCGTTTTTCGAGGAATTGAGCACCCGGTTCCCTGCAGCTGTATTTGCACGCGTGGATGTTGACGAACTCGAGGTAAGACATATGACATGGTACACGTATTGCAGATTAGTCCACGTCGTGTCTCTTTGGCACATGGCTGCATTTGCAGAATGATGGTGCATGAAAGTGATCCATGTTGCTGTTGCTGTAGAGCGAATTGGCAGAGTTCGACGTTTCTTCGCTGCCGTGTTTCAAGGTTTTCAAGGGAGGCAAGGTGGTAGATGAGCTCGGTGGGGCCATTCGCGGTGCGCTCGAGGGAATGGTTGCCAGACACTATGGTGCGGCCGCGAGTTGCTGACCTGAACAGTCGAACAAAACCACATGACTGGTGAATGGATGTCTCATATATTACATATATTCCCTTTCACTTTTTTCATCGCCTTCAACATGCAACTTGGAACGGCGTGTCTACCACGCGATGGACCCATTGACCCATTGCCGCCGTACCATCATCCGATTCATCGCGTGACCAACCATGTCATCGGTGCCAGCAACCTTCAAGTCTGAAGGTGTCGCTGGTGCCGTCGATTTGCATGTGTCCTTGCAAACGAGCAGACACTTTAGTAAAGCCTGGGCAGGTCATGTCGGCGCTCTGTGCGGCGTTTATGACACAAGCTTGTCTGCACTCGGGGTGGTGTAATCAGTTTTAGGGCAAGTGACGGTAATCATCAGCAAGCAATTGGTTGGAAAACGTGGGAAATGCACAACAAGACGAGTTGCCTATTTTCGCAGCAAACGTAAAACATCGACTGGTGCTGATTCAGAACCAGCGGATGTTTGAATTTCAAGCCCTTCTGAACGGCGAAGGGGGACAAATGTACAGGGTTCATATAACAGGAACTGCAGCTTAAGGATCTGCAACTGCTGATCACAGTGACTCATGGTTCATCCAGGTGTAAGGCATGTATCCGAAGGGTAGTGCCTACCAATAACTTGACTATTGTGTGCCGTCGTCATGTCATTAAGCCAAAATCCACTTTGCACTTCGCCATCGTGTTGACTGCTTTCTTGAGACTATTTCATCGGCATTTCAATCAACATAAAGTACATAACAAACTACTGGATTTCGGTGAAAGATCCTTGTTGATGCTAACGAACAGCGAATAGTAGCGTTGGCATAGCGGTCATTTCCTTAATATCCATTAACGAATCTGTAAATCACGGACCATGTACACTTTATGAGTGGATACTATGCTTTGTTGGTCTGATTCATCGACAGTCAAACACTTTGCTGGATTGACAGTCGCAGCATGGATGGCTGCACCATGGGCTTCTCAACAAGTGCTTACGGGGTATCGAAGCACCCATTTTCGTTGAAATGGGCATTTGAAGAATGTTGGACTGCTTGTGCCCGTCCTCCTTCCCGCGCATATCAAGTCGGCACAGCCACTCGATGCCCGCAGCCCTTCTCTCGCCGTACCACGAACAGCACTTCGACCTTGATGGCGCGATGACCTCCGCAAGCGTGCTGTATGCTCGTGTTACACAGGCACGAGTCGTGCACATACCAAGTCACTGGCCACCGCGTTGGCAGGCTGCCATTGGTGCTTCTGAGCCAGCTCTCAGCCACGAGTCCCGCATTGCGGCGTAATGTAGACAAAAAATATCCGCTGCAGTCATCAATCAAGTACATTGTATTTGCCTTGAAGCTCAGCAACGGTACGTGTCACCGTCGTCCCGCGCTTCTTAGTTGATGGGTACTTGCCGCTCGGCTAGCAAAAGATCTTGTGTGTGAGATGGCTTCTTCATCCAGCTGCGGCCCATCGTCAGCAGTTCGGCATTGAGCGCGGCACTCCATAATCCACCGGTGCTGCCTGCCTAGGGCCCATTACTACTGGCATATTGTGGGCATTCCATGGCCCAGCGTTCTTGATGATGGCTCCAATGCTCCCGCAATCGTCCATTTCGTTGACGGCGATCGAGGACCTGCTTAACGGAATCCCAACTAAATATCACAGGTCCATTCGAAATAGCAGGTCCCATCCAATACTCCCACAACTGAAAACGGCTGTAGCCACCTCGCTGCTGGGCGGGCAATATGTATTTTTAGAGCCTCTGAATTGCTACGTAAACGCGGTAGGGCTGCGGTTCTATTCCCGATGGGTTGCGACTGTCTGCCTCACTCATTCTCCGCTCCATTCTCATTTTCTGTTTTTAGCACTCAGCCAGAGGCAGGTGGCACCGCCCAGGACGAGGACAACAGCTCTCCGCGCGATCTCCAGCAGCTCCACAGACAGATTTGCCACACAGACAGGTACCAGCGATGCAGTTCGTCCGCCAACTCGTGCTCCTGACTGTCCTGGCCGTCTCCTCCGTCGCCGGCGACGCTGCGCTACAGACCGAGTCGACACAACAGCGTACCCACTTGCGTGGCCTCCTAGACAAGATCGTCAATAATGAGCCTTCACCCGCGCCCGTGCGGGTACTCGCAGCTACGTGGGAGGACGGCAACGTGGGCGAGGCCCGGAAGCTGCGCCCCATCTCGGAGAAAATCGTGGGTGGTGAGACAGTGGTGGTGTTTAACGACCGCCGCCTCAGTACCGAGGATCAGATGGAGTCGGCTGTGGTGAACTTTGACGTGCGGTCCAAGCCGAACTGCGTCGTGAGTGTATGCGGCGAGATGACCAAGTGGTATCTAGGCTCGAAGGAGCAGTGCTTTGACCTGCGCATCGCGCCCAAGTCCGCAGATCAGTTGGAGAACGGTCTGATCCGCGGCGTCTCGGCCGCCTACTCGGGTCTGCGTCCCGTGGCCCAAAATCTGTACCTCAAGTTCGACGAGACTAACTTTATCGACGGCTCCAAGTGCGAGTACGAGATCCTCTCTGGCAGCAAGACAGTACGCGAGGAGGTGGCTAGCGGCTCGCAGGCCGCGATGGCATAGGCCCCCTACAGCCTTCTCTTAGTGTAAAGAGCTGTACAATAGGATAGACCCACTAATATTAACTCAAAAGCTTGGCATTTTGCAATCACTTCGACGCTACGTTTGATGGGTACAACAGATGTGTGTGGTTCGTAATGAGGTGGCGTCGATATCGCAACGTCCAACGAGTGGCTTGAGTGCTCTCCCACTGGAACGAAGTGTTGTTGGGCGAAGCAATGTACCGAGCGTTTAGCTTGAGAGTTGGTGCTGTCGTTGACGTGCTTCCACTCATTTCAAGCTCTATATCTTGGACGGCAAATCACGAGAACAACCCTGAAAACGTGATCACACGCCGGTTTTACAAGCTGGCTTCGATGGTCAGAGCAGATATCTGTGAAGATTGGTAACGACAATGATTATGATTAGTTCCGTTGCTGGCGGTTAAGTGCAAATGGAGCAACGAGGACTGGTCACGGGCTGCGGAGCACCGCACGTTGATACACGCAATGGAAACGTGGTTGGATACCATTGCGCGTCACTAGGCAAACACAAATTCGACAGTGATATTTACAATGCAACACAAACCATTGGGTACAGTCAGTTCACTGCACCATCAAAGCGTAATGAGGTGAGCCAAATTGACGACCTCCGACGTCGACGCTTGAGATGCAAGGCACAGCCAGTTCAAGATAGCACGTTCGGTTGCTGAGAGGAAAGGCCTACATCATATTGGTGTAACCTGCAGCAGTTCCTCACTTTCGGGTTTCCACGGGACGTCTGAATCAGTTGACCCTACAATCCTTCCCCTTGAGCTCGCGTATCGTTGCGAAAGCATTTGCAACCGCACACACGCTTCCACCACGTCGGATGTCCTTGTCGCCAGCCCTATCGTACCAACAACTCCAGTATTAAGCAACACGGACTAGGGTGTTGCATTCATTTCCATTCGCGACACTACCAGCTGAAGCAGCACCTGTTACCCCGTCACTCTTGATACTATCCTTACGTGTTAACTACCAACAAAACCCAACAACGCCACTCTCCTCTTCTTTCAATGATAACCTCTTATCTTCCATTGAATCAAAACTGTCTAAACCCATACATTCTCACTTCACAAAAGTAACTGTAAAACTCATACTTTAATCAAGTATTCCAAGATTCGCGATTAGGGCACAAGCAAACGGCATTCTTTATTCAAGCGACACTTTACATTTTGCCATCGATCAACCACAGGACATGAAGCCTTCTTTGCGCTGCGGTCAGCAGCATGACCGGATGATCTCATTAACACTACGCTCGCTGCAGTTTGCCACGTGTGTGGTGGCGTTGGCGCTCGTATCCGCCAGCTTCCAGGCGCGCAAGGTCACGTTCCACACAGCCAGTGGCGAGGCACATGAGGTGACCGTCTACTACGGCGGCCCCGCCGTCAATTTCGTCATGATCGTGTCCTTCGCTGCCTGCCTCTACGACGGATTCTTCCTCTTGATGGTCTTTACCCTACGTTGCGCCAGTGTGCCGGCTCCTTGGAGCTTCGGCGTGGACGCCATCTTCACCATGCTCTTCATGAGCGCAGGGTGTGCGCTGGCTGCTTGTGATTACGTGCGGTACTGCGACGCACTGGATGGGGTGGTGCATTGTGCACTACTGGCGTCCGGCGCGGCGCTGTGCTTCATGGCCTTCGTGTGTTTCCTGCTCAGTGTGGCCTGGGGTGCCTGGATGCGCAACACGTGGATCAAACCGACTGGAAAGAATCCGCTTGGACGTGCAGCACCTCTACAGACTGGCGTACCTAATGATCCCGTACTAGGTGACATGGAACTTGACCTGGAACGTGCCACGACAACATACGCGTCTAGCACATACGTACAAGACGGTTTCAGACATTCATGAAGACAGCCAAGGGTGTAAATATGAAGGCCAGAGGCCTCTCCCGCTGAGAGGTGGCTAGTTAGGGAAGTAAACAGCAGAGCTGTACTATAATACCAATACCAAACAGCTTTAACCAAAGCGTCATGATGGACAAGGTATTTGAAGCTGCAGTGGCGTTGATTCCACACAACAATGGCGTAATGAGGCCAACCGGCATGTGTGGGACGGCAGACAGCACTAACGCCTTCGATCAATTTTTGATCACAAAAACAACGCGCAGTGAACTGCTACTGTGATACACTATGTAAAGAATCTCGTTCAAGTTCTTCAAGTGAGCAATTATTCCAACTGATAAACATGTATTACTTCTAGTACTTCTAGTGAAGTAGTAATATAAGTTTTTAGCCTCTTGAAGGCGTTGTAAAGGGAGCAGTGGAGCACAGTTCCAGTCCAATGGAAAATGGTTGTGAAGCCATTGCAATGTCCCTTTGCTGCTGCATTTATCCATGCATGTCTTTGAATATCAAAATTCATGGTTATGTTGGCATAGAACCACTCGACAACGTCAAGATGACCATTTCCAGCAGCTAGAGACAAAGTGTTCGAGAAGCAACCTTCAGTGCGGAATTCGTGCAGCTATGTTACAGTCTTAAGAAGTCCGTTTTCAGCTGTTCCTTCCATCGCTGCTTACAAATTAGGTGATGAATCGATTGTAACTACTGCAGTACATTCACAGCTTCAGATGAACAACTATCATAGCTGATGTAAACGTCCTGCTACAACCACTGCATCTCTCCGTTTTGGTGTATCTCGACAAAGTGAAATTTCCAGTGTATTCCTTCCTGCAGCAGTGACAGCCTCGTGATTCAAGACCGGAGTTAAATATTCTTTGATGAGGTGTATGACAAGCGGAAGTCTCTTATTACTGGAAGACCATGTTGAACCATGAGTTGATGGACAGTTTGGGTACCATTAAATGTTGTTTGATAAAAAATACTCGAGTACGAAGTGATGCTGTGTCTACGTGGTATAATAGTTTGATATCCCCACGAGGCGGTAGTACATACGTCGTGTCGTGGGTCAAAATGGTGGAGAACAATAAAAAGCAGCATTGAAATTCCATCATGTTGACAAATTATCTATCGTCCTTGCGATTCCAGCAGCTCGTACGTGGCCATGATACTATCCGGTGTGATCATCCGGAATTGTTCATTCAGACGCAGTAGCGCCTGCGAGACTCTTGCAATTTTCCTGCGGTCGTCCACACTCATGGGCGTGGCCGCATGTAGCTGTCTCTTGGCCGTGAGCACCTCCACGCGAGTCTCCATATTACTGGCCGTGTCTTCGTCGTCTCCACCAAGTGCGGCCATGCTCCTAGACACCCAAATGTATCCATTTGTACCGAGAATCACGTCGATTCCGATGCCTGGTAGTGTGGCCATATGCTGTTTCATCCGTTTGACGAGCGGGGCCGCGACGGCCACGAACTGGCCGTTCTCGAGCTTCCCGTAGCGCAAACTGCGCGTGTGTAGACTCAGCGAGCCGTCGTATCGGACCTCCTGGATCTCGGCCGAGATGAGGTCGTTCTCTACGAAGAAGGCCCGCATCTGTAGCTGGTCGGCGTACGTGCGCCGGCGCTGGGCGCCGCCCGGCAGCGTCACGGAGCTCAGCATGAGACTGGCATCCTGCTGGCCGTTCACGTCCACCTTCCAGCGTTTGCTGGCCACGTCGGTCACGCGACCTACAACGATGTCGCCCACCTCTCCAATGTAGCGAGACACAAGTGGCCGCACGGTAATGAGCTGATTGACCTTCTCCACGACGCCGGCCACGCTGGCCACCAGCTCGTTGCGGCCACTCAAATACGTGCCGTGGCCGCGCAGGAACGCGCCTGTTTCCGTGCTGATGACCTGGCCAGGCGTGACAACCACCACTTGCGACTCATCTGCGAGCTCCATCGGTTCATCCTCCGTCGTGGCCGACAGTCGCCGCACACGAACTTCCATGGCCATTAACGTCTGTTGAAAAACCCAAAGTCTAATAAAACCCAATGTGTTTTATGTATTTGCAAAAAAAGCTAACAGCTATTGAAAAACCCACGTATAGAATAACAAAACCCATGTGGGTTTTATGCGTTTACAACCCTGCTACGTATGACGCGGCCCAGTAGCTCATTTATCTGCTAGTGATGGCGCTGTTTCCGCCCGAGTTCCTGGCCGGCATGCTGCTGGCCTTCGTGCAGCTTCGTCTACGCTCGCACTTCAGTCTGGCCACGTGGCTGGTCAATGGCCTGACGTTCTTCCTGCCGCCCGAGGACGAACTCATCGCGACACTCAACGGCCAGACGGCCAAAGGCAAGGCCGGCCAGCCGCTCAGTCCGGCCGACAAGATGGACAAGTTCTACGTGCGTGTGGCCAAGACAGAGCCCGGTGTGTTCAGCCAGACGCTGTTCTTCGAGCTCTATGAGATGCTCGTGGTGCTCGTGTCGTCGGCCACTATGGGCTGCTGGATTGGTAGCGTCGTGAGCTTCACGGCCCCGTGGTTCAGCTCTGGTGGATACGACGACACTCTGGACGTGGCCACGTATGGCCTCATGTCGGCCATGCTCGTGGCCTTGTGGTTCCCGCTGCAGCTCAATTTTGCCCAAGGTTTAGGAGGCTATGAGGCTCGACTGGGTCTGGCCGTTGGATTTATTGGTCTCATTGCTTCAGGCTTCATTATCCTCTCGCCCAAGGGGCTGCTGGACTTTGATGTGGAATTGGCCGCACAAGTGGCCGGCCAACGTCTGGCCATGGTGCTACGTGCTGTGGGGTTTACGGACGGAGACTTTGTCAACCTTGCACCATTGGCCGAGATGGCCAGAGTCACATTGTTCGTGACGTTCGCTCTCTTTGCAGGGATCTTTACGTGCACGACGTTCCTACCGTCGTTCCGATTTGCTCGCATGTACTCGGAGATGATCAAGGACAAGCAGACGTCGATGGCCATGAAGCTCTTGCTGCATCTCAACATGTTGTTCCCCATGCTGATTTGTGCGCTATGGGTGCCACGTCTTTCAAAGAATGTTTTGGTGCCTGAAGAACTGGTCAAGTGCTCTCCACGAGCGTTGACTCGTGACTGCTTGGAGAGTGAAGTACTGGGGCTCACGGTCTCGTCGGATGTTTGGAAGTGGTACAGCCTCACCGAGTCTCAGTTCCACACGCTACGAATTTATGTCGTGTTCGTGGCTTGCCTAGTGCGCTTGATTTGCTTCCGTACACATGTGCAATCCTTCTTGCTGGAACCTCGTGAGGTGATGGCATCTCTTGTGAGTCGCCCAGGCTTTGTGGACGGGGCACTGCTGCAAAGTAAAGTGCGTCTCCAATTCAACTACGTTCCGATCATCGCACTACAGTATCTTGCGCCGGTGTGTGCGTTGCTTGCGTCAGCGCAGCTTTTGATGAAGCAAACAGCCACGTCGCTCGGTGTTTTCAAGGGGGTCACTTGGGTGCTACAGCACGTTGCCCCAAACATGTCGATTCCTGGTAGCCTCACGCCGGAGGGTTTGAACACAGCCTCGTTGAATGTGCTACCTGACCCCACGGCGCCGCCCAACCTTGGTGGGTTTAGACTGGGCGATGATTTGAACAAGGAAAACGTGACGCCGTTCCTGCGCGGCATGAGCCAATTTCCCGTGCTTACGGCGGAGTTCTACGAGGCTGCTCTGGGCTTCCTGATCTGGTTCCTCAGTTTCACCATGTTCGCCGTTAGCCTCGCAGGTCTGCTTTACTGGCGCAATGTGGCAGCTCACGGTAGTACTGAGGTTGAGCAAGCAGCCGTGAGGACGAATAAGCAGACCCCGAAGACACTGAAGAACCAGCTTAAGAGCCTGAAGTTGAACAAGAAGAACAAATAGATAGAATGCAAAAACTGCAGACAGCAGGCCATCACTGCTCATGACAAACTGAAAATACAGAAAACCCTTCTTGTTCACGCTGAAGCATTGAGCTACTTAGTGCTTCTTCATGTTCTGGAGGTACTCCTTCCAGCCACTGGTGGCCATGGTCTCGATTTTTTCATCAACCTCATGCTTCTGTGTGTCCAGGAAGGTCGCCATAGCCTCGATGAGCGAGGAGTCCCCAGCGCCGAGGATGCGAACGGCCAGCAGACCAGCGTTCGTGGAGTTGCCGATAGCAACGGTTGCAACGGGAACACCACGCGGCATCTGGACAATACTCAGTAGCGAGTCTTCGCCGTTGAGCGTAGACGTCTTCACAGGGACACCAACAACAGGTAGAGGCGTCAACGCAGCGATCATACCCGGAAGGTGAGCAGCACCGCCGGCACCAGCAATGATCACCTTGAGGCCACGGCTGGCAGCGTTTTGAGCGTATTCATACATACGTGCAGGCGTGCGATGAGCCGACACAATTGTAAGCTCGTATGGCACGCCGAATTTCTCCAGCATGTCAGCGGCGGCCGCCATGGTGGGTAGGTCCGAGTCCGAGCCCATGACAATGCCGACAAGTGGCTTACGCTCCAGCTTCAACAGCCCCGAGTTCTTCGCAGCTTCCGGTGAGAGAGCAGTGGCACGCTTGGTCAGCTCCTCGAGGTTCGGCGCCGTGATGGTCACGTGGCCGAGTTTGCGTCCAGGACGCACACCAGCCTTGCCGTAAAAGTGAGCAGCAGCGCCAGGAATACTCAAACTGTTGCGAAGCAGCGAGAAGCTCACGTCCTCGGACGACGTAGCGTCACCCAGCACGTTCACCATCAGGGCAGCCGGCACACGCAGTGCACAGCTTCCCAGGGGCAGACCAGCGATGGCCCGCAAGTGCTGTTCGAACTGGTCCGTCTCGCAGGCTTCAATCGTGTAGTGACCCGAGTTGTGAGGGCGCGGGGCGATCTCGTTCAGCAGCACGTCACCAGCAGCAGTCAAGAACAGCTCCACACCGTAGATACCACGACCTTCGAGCTGTGCGACGGCAGCCTGGGCCATCTCACCCGCACGCTTGGCCACAGCCTCAGGGATCTGTGCCGGGGCCAGCACTGTATCACAAATGCTGTCTCGTTGGGTGGTCTCCACGACGGGGTAGGCACGGACATCACCGTCCGCGCCCTTGACGACCATGACGGCCAGCTCCTTGACGAACGGCACCCACTTCTCCGCGTAGAGTTTGGCCTGTTCATCGGCCATGAGCTTTTCATCTGCATTAGCTTCGTCCTTGGCCAGCAGCTTGGCGCCGAGCTTCTCAAAGGCATCCACAAGGTCCTGCTCACTCTTGACCACGGCGTTGCCTCGGCCGTCGTACGCGAAGCGACGGGACTTGAGCATGAACGGGTAGCCGAACTTGTCGCCCACGTGGCGTGCGGCCTGCAGCGACGTGACGATCTCGTACGGGGCCACATCGACGTCCTGCACCTGTGCGAAGAACTGTTTCTGCTGGTATTTGTCCTGGATGAGGGCGATAGTGGCCGGGGCCGGGTGCACATGGGCCACCTTGTCAGCCTGAAGCTGCTGCAAGAAGGCCGCGTTCACATGCTCGATCTCCACTGTGAGCACGTCGCACTGCTCGGCCAGCTTGGCGATGTCGTCTTCCTTGGTGAAGCTACCGGCCACAGCCTTGAGACCGGTCTGGCCGGCCGGCGACTCGGCACCAAGAGGGTCCAGCACAATCACTTGCAGGCCAAGACGGTGGGCCGAGTCGGCCATCATTCGGCCGAGCTGGCCGCCGCCCAGCACGCCCACGACGGGTGGTGCCGTACCAGAAGCGTTGGTCAGCACGGGCATCTCGAAAATTGTTGGTCTGCGGACATTGAAACGTAGTCTTATGAATAAAGGATAAAGTAACCGTAATTGGGATAAAGTAAGCCGTAAAATTGGGATAAAGTATCTTGAACAAACTAAAGTAGGTACGTTCAATTGAAACCAGTCCTGAGCACAGTAAAACGCTACTATAATAATGTATTAGTGAAAGGATTAAACGCAAAAGAATAGCTAATTGTGCCTTCAGGAAAATCTTGTATGTTGTTTTTCCAAACCGCATTCGAGGCAAAACAACCAAAGTCGTCTCCAACCTGCGAATACGATTTCGCTGTTCTTAAGAACACCAAAATGCTGTCCCCAATTTGAATGAAAGTGACATGTAACGGGGATTCGTACTGAGTCCTTCGATAAGGACAAGCTTTGAGTCCTTGATACCAAAACTTATATTCGTCGCCGTATCTTCGTCGGTCGATAGACACTGCTGTCTGGTGTCGTCAAACACCAACTGCATAGTGTGGAATTCGCAAGATTTTTCTGAAGCCACGCAGTTTTGCTGGGGCCAAGCTGCTGAATCCAATCACGAATATGTCGTGCGCTTTCGTCATTGAACGATGTCATCGTAAGTATCCACAACAATAATTTTCGAAGATCATTTTGGCGTGGTTTATCACTTGTTTTGAGCGCACAGAGCACGATCGGAAGACGATCACATTCAGAAAGCCACAGCATCACCTCCATGTAATCGTAGTTCATTGCGAGCTCCAGAGCTAGCGGTATATTGAGTGGTGGTCCATAGTCAAGGACCCAACGCAACAATGGCACGAACATGACATCTCTAGCAAATTCAGCGAACTTGATCGCGGTGATCTCGTACCCGCGAGTCCATAGCCAACGAGCCGCATCTAGGCTTTCATGGCTAGCCGCCAACTCGAGGAGATCAGGTTCATTCATCATGAATCCATTCCGATGGAACCACTTTAGCAGACTCATGTAATTATACCTGACAGCATAACGAATGGGAGCAGTGGAGCGTAGTTCCAGTCCAAATTGATTTACCCAGTCTAACATCTCGACATTGTTTGTACGAACTGCGATTTCAGCCAAGCACCTTAGACAACCTTGGACAAATGAAGGTCGAATCTTGAAAACAGACTGTACCATCTTCCTCTGAGCAGTGCTGACCGGGTTCAAAAACGTTTTTGAGAGGACAGTGTCGCTATCACTGAACAAGCACTGCACTTCAATGTCTCCAGGATTTGTCATGGCGTCACTCGAAAATCCTTCACTTCTGTGCTCTAATAGATATAACACCACATCCAATTGTCTGTATACAGCAGCACCATCCATTGCATGAGTTGTGAATTCCCCTATGTTATTTTCATGCAGCCATCGTACAATGTCGAGGTGGCCCCTTTCTGCTGCTGCATCCACTATCCCTGACACAAATTTGTTTGGGTAGTGTGTGTGGAGCCAACGAATCAACTCAAGTTTCGGAAATGATTGTATATAGATTGCAGGAAAGAACGGTGCTTCGTGTGTCCAGCTTTCGTTCAGGTGTTCATGCAACCACATGACCACCTCCAAATGTCCATTCTTGGCAGCAGCATCCATCGTACCAGCAGAAATTGTCCCTGAAAAATGGTTGTGAAGCCATTGTAATGTTTTTAAATGACCTTTTGTTGCTGCATTTATCCATGTATGTCTTGGAATATCAAAATCCATGGTTGTGTTGGCATAGAGCCACTCGACAACGTCAAGATGACCATTTCCAGCAGCTAGAGCCAAAGCGCTCGAGGAGCAGCAACCTTCAGGGCGATTTTCATGCAACCACTTCACAGTCTCGAGATGCCCGTTTTTAGCTGCTCCACCCACCGCAGCTTCCGTGCAAGTTAGAATATTGATCGATTGCAACCACTGTAGCATTTCCAGGTGTCCACACTTCGCTGCTTCATCCACAGCTTCAGATGAACATCTATCCGTATCAGCACTGACCTCACGCAACCACTGTGCAATAGCAACATGCCCATTTCTAATTGCCACGTCGATTGGTGTACAGAATGAAAATACTGGAATGATGCATGTACACGTCCAGCCCTTGCGAATATTGTAGATCCATTGCACAACCTCAAGATGTCCTTCTACTATAGCCTCTCTTAATGCGTAAGGCAAACAATGATGAAATAACCCAATCTGCTCGATGTATTCCGGTGTGATCTTGTCGATATCACACAAATCATCACAGTCAATTCCCCGTTCGTACAGCCATTTGACAACGTCGAGATGGCCGTGAGCTGCTGCTTTTGTTATTACATCTTCAAAGTCGCGTCTCCATGGACCACGACGAACTCCTAGCTGCTCGGTCATCCAACGAAGCACATGTAAATGTCCTCCTTCTACTGTTGCATTCACTGCATCACTCCACTTTGGTGTAGCTCGACGAAGTAAAAGTTCCAGTGTATGCTCCGACACTCCTTCCTTACAAGCAGCAGTAAAAACCTCGTGATCCAAGACCGGAGTTAAATATTCTTCGATGAGGTGTAAAACATGAGAAGCGAAATCTCCTGTTACTGGAAGACCATATTGCACCACGACTCGATGGAGAGTTTGGGTCCCGTTATTCATTGTTGTGAAGAAAATGTGAAATGTGTGTTAGTACTTGAAGTAGCTACTTTGATATGTTGAGTGATGTAAATGAACTTTCTGTATTACTGCCGCAGTAGGATGATTAAATAAAAGTTGAAACCAATTCGCAACAATGCTCTCCTGCCTTACTTTGAATTCCTTTAGGTGATAACCGATTTGGAAGTTCATAGAGAACGTACTACGAGCCAAATGTTGCAAGTGATATGGTTTACAAGAGCTTGATGATTTACTATTATTGCCGAAAACACACATAAGTAAATTTCATCCTTATTGGGATTTCAAATTCTTCGTGACGGCATTCTTTAGCAATCTAGAGACTTCACCAATAATGCCTGGGTCAATTTGACCGTCTGCGCTTTCTCGTAAAACACCAATGGCATACCTCAAACTTCGCTAGATTTTCCTGAAACCACAACAAAAGATCCGAGTGTTCAATTCCATCACGAATAATCTGCTGTGAACTCTCATCAATAAACTGGGTACGCGTAAGAACCCACCATAACACTTCGAGCTCCTCTTTCTGCAGCGCCTCAAGAACAACCTGGACTCGGACAGACTCAGAAACCCACGACATTATCTCCACGTGACGATATTCCATTGTCAACGTCGTCGCTACTTGTAGATTGAGAGGTGGTCCATGGTCAACGAGCCAACGCAGCATCGGAACGTTTTTATCTATTCCAGCCATTTCGGCTAACTCCAGCGAGTTTACCTCATACCCGTGATTCAAAAGACATCGAGCTGTATCTAGATGACCTTTATCAACCGCCAACACCAGAAAATGTGGTTCACACACCTCAAACTCGTTTTGGTAGAACCACTGCAACAACTTCACGTCACCACGAGCGATTGCTTCATGAATGGGAGCAGGCGAGCGAAACTCGAGACCAAACTGATTGACCCAGTCCAATATCTCGATTAAACCTCCATAGACGGCGATTTCAGCCAAACATCTAAGGCAACCTTGGACAAATGAGGGTCGAGTTTTGAATACCGACTGCAACATGACCAATTGAGCACGGTCAGTATGCTTCGATCGAGAATTCATCTGAATGTTGTCATCTGCACTAAACAAGCAGTGAACTTCAATTTCTTGTGCACTTGCCATGGTATCGCTTGAAAACCCTTCGCTTCTGTGCTCTAGTAAGTACAAAACTACGTCCAAGTGACCACCCATGGCAGCAGCATCCATCGCATGTGTTGTACAACCTTCACGTCGATTTTCATGCAACCACTTCACAATGTGTAAATGACCATTTTCCGCTGCTCGATCCATCACCTCAGGCACAAATTTTTCAGGATAGTGCTCATTCAACCACTGAATAGTTTCCAAATGACCGCCACGTGCAGCATATAGCGGAGCCTTGTAGTTACAGCCTTCATTTCGATACTCATGTAGCCACATGGCCACGTCGAAATGTCCATTCCAAGCAGCAATATACGTATCACTATTAGAAAATGCGTTTGGAAAGTGAATGCGGAACCACTGTAATACTTTCAAATGACCATCCATGGCTGCAGCAGCTGTAGCACCGTAGATGCAGAAAGGAATATTGATGTTTTCATAAAGCCACTCGATAATTTCGAGGTGCCCATTCCTAGCGGCGCGACGCATGATGTTCACTGAGCAGCTTGCTGTTCTAGTTTCGTGCAGCCACTTTATAATTTGCAGGTGTCCATTTTCAGCAGCCCCATCCATCGCATCTGTCGTACAAGTTAGAAGATCATTTGATTGCAGCCACTGCAACATCTCAAAGTGGCCACTCTCAGCTGCTTCATCCACCGCTCGAGCAGCACAGTTTTCTTTACTGACACCATGAAACCACTGTACAATAGCAAGATGTCCGTTTGCAACAGCCCTATCAATTATTGTGCTCGTGATTTCACATTTATCCGCGCAGTTGTTGTAGATCCATTGTACCACCTCAAGGTGTCCGTACTCTGCTGCCAGTTCCAATGCATCAGACGAACAGTGCTTGAACAACCAATTCTTCTCGATAAATCCAGGTGCAGACTTATCCATAGTCCGCAATGTGTGCCAGTCCATTCCACGTTCATAAAGCCACTTCACCACATCCAAGTCACTGTATGTAGCTGCGACTTCCAAAACATTATCAAAGTCTGCTTTCCATGGACCATGTTGCAACTCGACCATCCAACGAAGCACGTGTAGATGACCACCTTGTATTGCTCCATACACTGCATCTCTCCAAACTGGCGTAGTTCGCTGAAGTAAAAACTCCAAAGTACGTTCCGACACCCCTTCCTTGCAAGCAGTAGTGAAGATCCGGTGACACAAGAACGGAGTCGAGTATTCATCAATGCAACGCAAGACATGTGGAAGCGAGCCTCCTGCCGCAGGTAGACAATACTTCAGCACGAGTCGGGGGGTGGTTCGGCTGTACGAGTTGTAGTCCATTGCTGACAATAGAAAACTAACGTACCCATCGTTCGTCAAGTCTACTCCATCATTACTGATCTAGTCACATTGAATCAGTAGTGGCAAACGACCACGTTGTCTTGCCATCTTCATAATTGAGTAAAGATGATGTTTTAGGGAAAGAAGCTCATTTACATCACTCAACATATCAAAGTACCTACTTCAAATATTAACACATTTTACATTTTCTTCACAACAATGAATAACGGGACCCAAACTCTCCATCGAGTCGTGGTGCAATATGGTCTTCCAGTAACAGGAGATTTCGCTTCACATGTTTTACACCTCATCGAAGAATATTTAACTCCGGTCTTGGATCACGAGGTTTTCACTGCTGCTTGTAAGGAAGGAGTGTCGGAACATACACTGGAACTTTTACTTCGTCGAGCTACACCAAAGTGGAGTGATGCAGTGAATGCAACAGTAGAAGGAGGACATTTACATGTGCTTCGTTGGATGACCGAGCAGCTAGGAGTTCGTCGTGGTCCATGGAGACGCGACTTTGAAGATGTAATAACAAAAGCAGCAGCTCACGGCCATCTCGACGTTGTCAAATGGCTGTACGAACGGGGAATTGACTGTGATGATTTGTGTGATATCGACAAGATCACACCGGAATACATCGAGCAGATTGGGTTATTTCATCATTGTTTGCCTTACGCATTAAGAGAGGCTATAGTAGAAGGACATCTTGAGGTTGTGCAATGGATCTACAATATTCGCAAGGGCTGGACGTGTGCATGCATCATTCCAGTATTTTCATTCTGTACACCAATCGACGTGGCAATTAGAAATGGGCATGTTGCTATTGCACAGTGGTTGCGTGAGGTCAGTGCTGATATGGATAGATGTTCATCTAAAGCTGTGGATGAAGCAGCGAAGTGTGGACACCTGGAAATGCTACAGTGGTTGCAATCGATCAATATTCTAACTTGCACGGAAGCTGCGGTGGGTGGAGCAGCTGAAAACGGGCATCTCGAGACTGTGAAGTGGTTGCATGAAAATCGCCCTGAAGGTTGCTGCTCCTCGAGCGCTTTGGCTCTAGCTGCTGGAAATGGTCATCTTGACGTTGTCGAGTGGCTCTATGCCAACACAACCATGGATTTTGATATTCCAAAACATACATGGATAAATGCAGCAACAAAAGGTCATTTAAAAACATTACAATGGCTTCACAACCATTTTCCAGGGACAATTTCTGCTGGTACGATGGATGCTGCTGCCAAGAATGGACATTTGGAGGTGGTCATGTGGTTGCATGAACACCTGAACGAAAGCTGGACACACGAAGCACCGTTCTTTCCTGGAATCTATATACAATCATTTCCGAAACTTGAGTTGATTCGTTGGCTCCACACACACTACCCAAACAAATTTGTGTCAGGGATAGTGGATGCAGCAGCAGAAAGGGGCCACCTCGACATTGTACGATGGCTGCATGAAAATAACATAGGGGAATTCACAACTCATGCAATGGATGGTGCTGCTGTATACAGACAATTGGATGTGGTGTTATATCTATTAGAGCACAGAAGTGAAGGATTTTCGAGTGACGCCATGACAAATCCTGGAGACATTGAAGTGCAGTGCTTGTTCAGTGATAGCGACACTGTCCTCTCAAAAACTTTTTTGAACCCGGTCAGCACTGCTCAGAGGAAGATGGTACAGTCTGTTTTCAAGATTCGACCTTCATTTGTCCAAGGTTGTCTAAGGTGTTTGGCTGAAATCGCAGGTCGTACAAACAATGTCGAGATGTTAGACTGGGTAAATCAATTTGGACTGGAACTACGCTCCACTGCTCCCATTAGTTATGCTGTCAGGTATAATTACATGAGTCTGCTAAAGTGGTTCCATCGGAATGGATTCATGATGAATGAACCTGATCTCCTCGAGTTGGCGGTTAGCCATGAAAGCCTAGATGCGGCTCGTTGGCTATGGACTCGCGGGTACGAGATCACCGCGATCAAGTTCGCTGAATTTGCTAGAGATGTCATGTTCGTGCCATTGTTGCGTTGGGTCCTTGACTATGGACCACCACTCAATCTACCGCTAGCTCTGGAGCTCGCAATGAACTACGATTACATGGAGGTGATGCTGTGGCTTTCTGAATGTGATCGTTTTCCGATCGTGCTATGGGCGCTCAAAACAAGTGGTAAACCACGCCAAAATGATGTTCGAAAATTATTGTTGTGGATACTTACGATGACATCGTTCAATGACGAAAGCACACGACATATTCGTGATTGGATTCAGCAGCTTGGCCCCAGCAAAACTGTGTGGCTTCAGAAAAATCTTGCGAATTCCACACTATGCAGTTGGTGTTTGACGACACCAAACAGCAGTGTCTATCGACCGACGAAGATACGGCGACGAATATAAGTTTTGGTATCAAGGACGCAAAGCTTGTCCTTATCGAAGGACTCAGTTCGAATCCCCGTTACATGTCACTTTCATTCAAATTGGGCACAGCATTTTGGTGTTCTTAAGAACAGCGAAATCGTATTCGCAGGTTGGAGATGACTTTGGTTGCTTTGCCTCGAATGCGGTTTGGAAAAACAACATACAAGATTTTTCTGAAGGCACAAGCTGTTCTTTTGGCACTTCATCCTCTCACTAATACTTCTAGTAGCGTTTTGCTATGTGCTCGGGACTGGCAGTGATCTTCCGTCTTTGAGTAATATCCGCCGTACACAACATTGACTGATCTTCATTTGCAGACCTTATCAATTGCTGGAATTTGATTTTCAACCATATTGCGTAATTTATTTCAATCATGTGAAGGAATCGTTGACAGTATGCGCTTAGCGTTCGGTGTAATGAGGCACAACGGAAGTTGGATTTCCCTACAGCAGTAAACACTGTCTGTTGGTACTCTGCAACATCAACATTCATGTAGAAAACAACAACACACGGTCGACGACAATCAGCAACTTTTCTCATTAAAAGCTATTTAAGTAGTTTGATTAACTCCACAGTCATGATCCCAACAAAACGATCAGTCAATTAACTAGCATTCCCATAGTTTTGCGCTTCATTACCATCGTATGTCATTCGATCTACAGATAAAGTTGATAACCGGAAATTACGTAGCATACGAGCCTTCCGTGGTCTCTTTTGCGGCTAGTTTTATCAGAAATAACTCCAAGAAGAACGGCTTATCAAGTACAAAATCTTCCGTTGAAATGTGAGGAAAACAGCTTCCCAACTTCGACGCACTCACGATCTTCGACGAACTTTCAGGTAAGATGTCAGTAACCTCAACACTCGCTGGTAGCACCAAAAATGCCGCGGGGTCTTTTTCTGAGGAATGTTCATCCGATTTCTCAGCACCTAGCAACTCTGTAAGGTTTGTAGGTGTTTCTCCTGCTAGATCAACCACGTGAAACGCAGGCATCGCTGTCATTCCAGAAAGAAGAAAGCGAGGTGGCATGTATGTTTTTGCAAACATTAAAGGTACAGTGCCAAGCATCCCCAGTGAAAGGTTATCCGCTCCTTCAAAGGAACACAATGATGTCAGCCAAGTTGACGAGGATTTGCCCACTGGGTTTTCCAGTGAATTTGAAGCAATCGACGACAGGGATAGCAGCATGGCACGATACCTCCTTGATGTAGAATACCGAAGAAGAGCGTTAAAGCGAAGTTGAAAACGATCCACAGCGACTTTCCAAGTTTGAATTTCGTCAGGAAACGAACAACCCCCGTTCTACCATTCAGTGCAGTGAATAGATGCAGCGGTACAATGGCGGGAAGCATAAATCTTGCTTCTTGATGAGGCGCGAGCGATAAACAAAGCAGTGGGAAGAATACACACGCACTGCCAAAAAACGAGCGATCTGGGTACCGGAGAAATCGCACCAGGAAGACTAGAAATACTGGCCCAAAAAGCATCGGCATATTGACAGTCAGGTGAGTGAACCGCGGATGCACACCGTGTAGCTCCAGATTGTCATATTGAATGTTGTAGTGTAGATTATTCAACGGCGCGATCACTGCATTTCCAGCAATCTTCTTCAGTAGTGACCCGTTCAAATCACCCTCAAATAATTCTGGCCGGAAGTATCGAGTATCCACAACGATGAAAATCATTGCCCAAATCAAAAACGCCAATAATCCTTGTAGCCCCACACCTGCCGTCGCTACTAAACGACGAACAGCAGACGGTGTGTTTACTGCTTCCTTCTTTCGTGCTGCAACAACCAACATCGCGTCTTGCTGTCGTACGAGCTCCATTCCAAGCGGGAAGAAAAACACTGGAAATGTAAATCGCGTGAAGAATCCCACCGCCAACAAGCTTCCAAGTAAACAAGTCTGTACATGCATTACTCCACAAAAGCACGTCGATGCTGTCCAATAGTACCAATAAAACAATCAGTATCGCAGAAAAGTAAAAAAAACTTTTAATAACCTACCGGATTAACGAGAAATAGTACTGCAAAGCAGACAGCGAGCACCAATGTCTCGAAAGTATTGGAAAAAGGTCGACACAAAAACACCAGAGTCGGCCATGAACTGGCAAACAACAACAGAGCCTTCTCCTGTTTCTCCCGTTTAATTTCTGGTTTTTGATGTCGACTCAATTTTCCCACCACATGATACAATATTGCATCAATGATGAAAGATAGTAAACTCAGCAGTAGTCTAGGCGTCACGAGCATCAACCAACCCGTCAACTTTACTCCGAGCAGCTCCAAAACTTTGTACGGTAGCCCTGCCACCAGAGCACTTTAAAAATAACAATAATATACATGAAAAATAACATTAGAATATAATACTTATTTTTTGGTACATGTGACTTACGGGAAAATAACAGAGCGGTTGGGTGTAGGTAATTGGAATTCCCAGGGTATGAACAATTCACGATGTAGAACCGCGTCTTTCGATAAGAAATGACGCGCCATTACCTCCTGACTCTGAAAGAACTCATCAGGATGTACCATCCCTAGCATCAGCACACTCCCCACCACACGTAGCGCCGCCAACGCCGCATACAGCTTCATTCTACCCATCGATCTTTTAAAATATAACATCTTACAGGGAATAAAACTCCATCCATTCTTACAGGTCCCGAAAAGAACTAATTTCGTGTAGTTCAAAATCAAATCCGAAAATAGCGTTAATTTTCGCGCCTAAATTTCCCGCCCTTCAGTTCAAAAGTCCTTCTGAGCTCTATCCCCCTAAAGACGTACGCTATCTGGGACGCGTCAGTAGAAGCCATGGCGGACGACGCGTACTACCGTCACGTGGTCACACAGATGCAGAGCGAGTTCACACGTGCTGTGACGGCACTGGAGAAGCAGGTGGCGGCTCTAACGCGCCATAATGAGCTGCTTACGACGGAGTTAAAGCAGACCAAGCAACAGCAGAACGACTGGGCTATGGAGGCCACACAGACGGTCAAACAACTCGAGAAGGAGGCTACAGATGCTGTGAAGGCTCAAGAAGAAGCTGCAGACAGAGAACAAGCGCTGAAGCTCGAAATTTCGGCCCTTAAGAGCTTAGTACAGCAGGAACAGGACTATTGGACGCGATATGACCGAGCGGGCAGGGAAGACAGGGACAGACTGACGAAATTAGTGGCAGAAGCCAAGGCGGAGACGATCAAGTATCATGAGCAGAATAAGACGCTGAGGAGGGAGCTGAAGGCACTGCAGAATCGAGTGGAGACGGCGGTTGCAACGAGTCATAGCTTTGAACAGAGACTCATGGTCGTGGTCAAGGAGAAGGAGCAGAGTGTGAAGGAAGTGGAGACGCAATTGGCGCTGTATAAGAAGAAGATTCAGGAGAAGAGAGCACAGAACAAGTACTTGACAGAGGCTCTGGTGAGGCTGCAGGAGCAGAGACAGAGTGGAGACAGCTATGGAAACACTACGACGGGGACTTCAAGAGTGATGATAGAGACACCTTCTTCGGTGTCTACTAGTGACAAACCTGTGGAGATGACGACGCAGCGACGTGTGAGGAAGAGAGAGTTGACGCTGCCTGAGGAGATTAAAGCTGCGGCGACGAAGGTGACGACATCGAGTAGGATGTACAAGAGTAAGAAGTTGGGATCGTCGAGAACGGGAACGTCACCGACATCTTCGTCGCCTGAGATTTCTCCAAGATCAGCACGTTCAGCCCCGTATAAACGACCGCTTTCTGTCGCTACAACGACACCTACTACGTCTGATGGCAATAGCTTTAACAGCAACAGTAGCAATGGGAGCCTTCGAAGTAGTCGCAGCATGCGTAATGTGACGGGACGACGGATAAGCAGCAGAAACAGCAGTGATAGCGACAATATTGATGTTAGCCCCAGGACAAGTGCAGGACGCATTCGAGGAGGAAACCCCACTGGACGACTTGAGCGTGAACTTAGCGGTCTTCGACGAAAGCTGGACTCATGTATGGCCGATGCCGCTGCGCGGTGGTAAGCGATCAAATTTGGTTGACGGGTCGATGGAGAGGTTGGCTTCGTGAATTTCTGGTGTGAGCGCTAGAGACGATGAGATGCACTCATTTCTGCCTCTTATTGTGGGCGCTTCAGTTTGCTGTCCGCCTCAGGGCCCATTTCTCCTCTGGCGGACAGTATCACCGTGAAAATTCACTGCAAGCGTTTTAATCGACTGTGGCGTGACGATTTTTGACAATCAAGTTGGAACCGGATCAGCGGGCTGGGTATAGCATGTTTTGATCAGCACATTTGGTGAGAGCAATGGTGGCAGATGAAAAGGAGAGAGGAGGCTCATTACTCTCCTTTCTCCTTCGTTGGACAAGGCGACGCTACAGAGACTCATTACTCTCTGTTGCTCACTATTCTGTGGTTCTTCGTTCGTCAATGCATCTGGATGTGTTGTCGAGTCACGGCAGACCTCACTCGGAGATGCATCAGCAGGATCAGTTGATCGGGGCTCATTACCCCCGTTGAGACTGCAGATCCTGGTGTGCTTTGAGTAAGGTTGCGGGTGTGGTGTGCATCCAGTGGTTGATTAGGACTCATTACTCCTTGTTGATCACTACGTTTGTCCACCCCTCGTGTTCTGTCTTGCATCGACATCTGCATTTCGGAGCTTTCGACGCACGATGAATCGGATTTGTCCACGCTATCAAACAATTGCCCTGATTTCACAGTGCTGTTGCTCATGGACGATGATTTCGATTTGATCCTCAACTGACGACTTTCTAACCAAGCTTACAAGAGCCAATGTCAAGTTTGACTTTCGCGAAGAGTACGTGTACATAGGGTTTGCGGAGACAAACAGTAGGGGTATTTATTTGCAACTAGCAATGGGATAAAGCGTTTACTTTTAATATGTCAAACATCATCGTAGCAGGGTGGCAATGAAGATATCTCATCTCCAATTGCGAATTGGCAAGACAACTGAAGTAACCCGCAAACTGTCATGTTCATTCATACCAGTGTTTCACCAGCTAATGACTGCATCAGTCTATCGTTCCTAGCTATCGTTTACTTCCACTCGACACCCGATCCTTCTCCATCATCGTCACCATGTGGATGGTCATCATCCTCGAGGTACTCCATGAGTTCACTAGTTCCGAACTTGTCCATGTATTCATCTTCACTCATGTCACCATAGACACTGTGCTTGTCATCCACCATATTCTCCCAATGGTCTTCCAAATCCAAAATCCGACGTGTATCCGCACGCATCAAATGCACCACAATGTTATTGCAGTCTGCAATCATCCAGTCATCACAGTCACGTCCTTCCACTGCATAGTCAAAGTCGTCCACAATCTCTCTGGCCTTCATGGACTTGATCAAGAGATCCGCCATCCGTCTCATATGAGCCTGTGATCTACCTGTAGCAAACACCATAAAGTCGGCTAAACTGCTTTTACCAGCCAAGTCCACTGTGTAAACATCAATAGCTTTCTCCCGTTCCAGAGCTTCTTTGACCTCGTCAATAGTCAGATACGTCTGTGGAATGGCTGGAATGATGTCTGCATGGCGATTGCCAGCCTCTGGAGCTTGCCACTCCACGTCTTCCATTGATTCTTGATTGATTTCCATGGCGTCACCTTCTGGGAAGTTGCGGGGGGCGTCCAAGTCGCAGTAAAGTGCCACCAATTCATCGTACGCTTTAGCAGCATCGAGGGCTGTCCAGTAATCGCCGCCGCTGATCACATGGCCTTCAATCTCGAGTTCTGCGCTGTATTTCTTCACTTTAGTGACGTCATAGACTACGCCCAAGTACTCAGTGGTCATGGTCTCATCAATTGGTCCGTCCTGGTCCTTGGGAGACTGGGAGAAGTGACGAATCGAGACACTTGGAACGGGACGGAGGAAAGGTGCAATGACATTGACATAGTGCACACGAGAAGGAGTGCGAATGCGAGAGGTGGAAGCTACTGCAACATGAAGAGCACGACGGACGAGCTGCATCGTGTGGTGAGGAGATGGCGTTTTTTTACCAAAACATGTATGTAAACAAACGCTAGTTTGTAAAATAGTGTATGTTGAAAATACGCAAATTAGACGAAAAGCGTATGTCGATAATAATATATTGGTCGTCATTGTCCTTGAAGCAATAGTCCGATTGACTCAATTGGGAAAGATGGGAAGACACCGTGGTCGTTTACCACTATTCAGTCGATGTGACCAGTTGCAAGTGAAGATTGAATAGACTTGGAAAAGGATTGGTACGATAGTTTTCTATTGTCAACAATGAACTACACCTCGTACAGCCAAACTGCTCCTCGACTTGTGCTAAAGTATTGTCTACCTGCAGCAGGAGGCTCGCTTCCACATGTCTTGCGTTGCATTGATGAATACTTGACTCCGTTCTTGTGTCACTGGATCTTCACTGCTGCTTGTGAGGAAGGGGTGTCGGAACGTATTTTGGAGTTTTTACTTCAGCGGACAACACCAGTTTGGAAAGATGCAGTGTGTGGAGCAGTACGAGGTGGTCATCTACACGTGCTTCGTTGGATGATCGAGCTGCAACATGGTCCATGGAAAGCAGACTTTGATAATGTTTTGAGAATTGCAGCTACACACGGCCATTTGGATATGGTGAAGTGGTTGTATGAACGTGGACTGGAATGGCACATATTGCGGACTATGGATAAGTCTGCACCTGGATATATTGAGAAGACTTGGTTGTTTGAATACAGCTTGTCAGATGCGTTGAAGTTGGCAGCAGCGCACGGACACCTTGAGCTGATACAGTGGATCTACAACAACCGCGCAGACAATTGTATGCCCCGCATCAAACTAATTAATAGGGCTATAGCAAACGGACATCTTGCTATTGTACAGTGGTTGCATAGCGTCAGAAATGAAGACTGTTCTGCTCGAGCGGTGGATGCAGCAGCTAAGAACGGACACCTCGAGATGTTGCAGTGGCTGCAATCAAATAATCTTCTAACTTGTACGACAGATGCGATGGATGAGGCTGCTGAAAGTGGACACCTTGAAATTGTGAAGTGGCTGCACGAAACTAGCACCAGCGGTTGCTCATCACTAAGCTTGTATCGCGCTGCCTGTAATGGACACCTTGAAATCGTCGAGTGGCTCTATGAAAACATCAATATTCCTTTTCACAGCTATGGTGCTACAACTGCAGCTGGAAATGGCCATTTGAAAGTACTACAGTGGTTCCACATTCACTTTCCAAACAAATTTTATACTACGACAATGGATGCCGCTGCCGAGAATGGACACTTAGACGTGGTCAAGTGGCTGCATGGGTATCGGAATGAAGGTTGCACCAAAATGACATCGTTCTATGCTGCATATGGCGGTCATTTGGAGATTATTCAGTGGTTGAACGAGCACTATCCTGAAAAATTTGTGCTTGAGGCGATGGATCAAGCAGCGAAGAATGGCCATTTACACGTTGTTCAGTGGTTGCATGAAAATCGACGTGAAGGTTGTACAACATATGCGATGGATAATGCTGCCAGATACGGTCACTTGGACGTGGTTTTGTACTTACTAGAACACAGAAGCGAAGGGTTTTCAAGCGATGCCATGACAAGTGCACAAGGCATCGAAGAGCACTGCTTGTTTGGTGCAGATGACGACATTCATGTGAATTCTCGATTGAAGCATACTGACCGTGATCAGTTGGTCATGTTGCAATCCGTTTTCAAAACGCAACCCTCATTTGTCCAAGGTTGCCTCAGATGTTTGGCTGAAATCGCCGTCTATGGAAGTTTAATCGAGATATTGGACTGGGTCAATCAGTTTGGTCTCGAATTGCGCTCGCCTGCTCCCATTCGTGACGCAATCGCTCGTGGTGACGTGAAGTTGTTGCAGTGGTTCTACGAAAACGAGTTTGAGGTGTGTGAACCAGATTTTCTGGTGTTGGCGGTTGATAAAGGTCATCTAGATACAGCTCGATGGCTTTTGAATCACGGGTACGAGATAAACTTGCTGGAGTTAGCCGAAATGGCTGGTAGAAAGGGGAACACTCCGATGCTGCGTTGGCTCGTTGAACATGGACCACCTCTCAATCAACAAGTAGCGACGAGGTTGACAATGGAATATCGTCACGTGGAGATAATGTCGTGGGTTTCTGAGTCTGTCCGAGTCCAGGTTGTTCTTGAGGCGCTGCAGAAAGAGGAGCTCGAAGTGTTATGGTGGGTTCTTACGCGTACCCAGTTTATTGATGAGAGTTCACAGCAGATTATTCGTGATGGAATTGAGCGCTCCAATCTTTTGTTGTGGTTCCAGGAAAATCTAGTGAAGTTTGAGGTATGCCGTTGGTGTTTATGAGAAAGCGCAGCCGGTCAAATTGACCAAAGAATTGCTGGAGTGTCTAGATTGCTAGCGAATGCCGTCACGAAGAGTTTAAAATCCCAATCAGGGTGGAATTTACTTTTGTGTGTGTTCGTCAATAATAGTAGTTCATGCAGCTCTTTTGAATCGTAAGACTTGCAATATTTGGCTCGTAGTTCGTTCGCTATGAACTTCCAAATCGGTTATCACCTGCATACAGAGATGGCGTCTCCTACGTAGTAAATCTTGTTGTATGTCTATCACAAGTGAGTGATTTTTACATGCAGGACAGAAAGATGTTCGTGGCGTGTCGGTCTCTAAAAGTTGTAGTCGAAATGGTCACGTACAACCGGGATCAGAGCTTGACATCGTGGTTGGACCCATTGATCGTGCTGCTAATGCCATCATTATGTTGGTCCAGGGGCAGGACCAGGGCGATGCGTGTGGATGCATCCACGACAGACAGCAACCGAATGTGTGTCCGAACTGTGGAAACTTGTTGGTCGACAGCGTCAGCGTCCACTCTGGTCGGCGTAACACCAGTCAACTCGTTACGTTCCGACAGCGTGAGAGCGTAAAACCTTGTGCTGCTATGTAGCTCCAATTTTCGTGTTCCATGTATGGCATGTGCATGATCGGCAGCTTTAGCGCCACAGTGCACGCTTTATTTTATACAGAGACGGAAGGTAATCGAATGAAGTGCTTCTTGCTCCCGTTGATACTGTGCACTTCAACATGAAACGTGTGACGAGGCACTGCAGGTCCTGTAGTGTACAGTGACATATCCTGTAACAGAATTGGTCAATATTATGACCAATAGGTGATAGCCTAGGCAATACTTAAAGTTAATATGGTATAGTCAATATAGAAAACAGATGTAGGGCGGTTGTGGAAGCTTCTAGAAGTTTCCATCCGCTTGAACTGTGGGGCGGCACTTTGCTTTCTGCACGCCCTCCCCAAGAAGATCCCCACCTTTGAAATACTGGTAGCACTTGTTGGTCCCAGCAACCAGGTCACAAGGAGCCCATGCCGACAAACGCCCAGCTACTCGCCGAGATCGATCAGCTGAACCAAGCAATGGCAGAACGTACACGAGTGCCTAGCAACCTGCCTAAATTCACAGGCACGAGGGGGGAGGATGTACGTGAATGGCTATTCCAAGTGGAGAACGCGTGTAGGATCAACAACATCACCATCAAAGACGCAATCACGCGTCTACCAGGGATCGCCGGCCATGGAAAAGCCGGCCTCGGACTGGTTCCTACATTGGTCATCGACGACGAGAAGTGAGGAGAACACGTGGGGGATTTCCGTGAGCATATGATCCAACACTTCGAAGCGTCGAACTACCAGGCTGTCCTACGCGAGAAGCTTCAACGACTGAGGCAGACAGCGGATATCGAGTCGTACAATGGTGAGAACTCGGCACTCATTTTTCGCGTCGAACGCATGAGAATGCTCGACCAGGTGTTGCGTTACGACAATGGTCTGAAGTCTCGCACGCGAAGCTATGTAAAGCTAGAGAACCCGGAGACACTGAGCGACGCGATGGATCTTGCAGTGAAGTATGAGGTAACTCACTTCATCGACGACGCACGCGACCGCCAAGTCCGTCAAGAAACAAAGAAGCTGAACAACCTCACAGTCAAACATGGAAAGCCGTTTAAGGAGAAATCTTTTCGAGCAAAAGAACACTTCAAACCGAAGACGGACTCCAAGCGTACCGAGGGTCGTACGTGTTTTTCTGCAAGAAGCCAGGACATGTCAAAGCCAATTGTTTCCTCTGGAAGAAGGACCAGCTGAAGCAGGGAAAAGGTCAACCACGTCAGTGAAAGAGGGTCCTGGTGTGGTCGAGAGTGTAACCAAAACCGTTAAGATCGAGAATGTCAGCCTTAATGTTCTGTGCGAAAACCCTCTGATTTACAAGTCACGTCCACTGTTCTCCGTTACGGGGGGAAATCAGTTTGGATGGCAAAACCATCCTGACTCGGAGAATACTACTAGACTGCGGGGCAACCACGATCTACGTGTCGAAAAGGTGGATCAACGAGCACCAGCTCGAGACGAAGAAATTCGAAGCCAAGAACATTCCAGTCAAACTTGGAGACAACCAAATCGTAGAGACGAAACTGGAAGTAGTACCATCGAAATTCAGATACCGGGTCTGGGCAAAATTTACAAGTATGTCGCCGTCGTCTCCACCACACCAGATGAATTTGACTGCATCCTCGGAATTCCATTCTTTGAGGACATGCAGCCACAGATTGACTGGAGAGGTCGACAAATCAAAAGGAACAAGATCGAAGATTCTGCGCTGGGAACGAGCAGGCGAGATCTGCGGATCGATCGAGGAAGGTGGACCGGTGATTGTCTCCGGGCTTCGGAGATCTGTCGAGGCGAAAGGCCTATCGGCGAAAAGACCCGATTCCTGTCGAGGCGCCGCGTTGGAAACAGATGTGACATCGTGGTCAAACTTGCTAATGACGCAGTGAAGAAGGGGAGGTTAACTGTTGTTCGAGAACAACAGCAAGACGCGTCATCCGGCAAGGGTTCGGCGGTGAATGGCGACGCTGAGTCGCCTAAGCGCGACAGTACTGCCGGAAGTGCTGAAAGATGCAGCAGTACACGGGGCAAAGACAACATCGTGGCGAAGATGTTCACGATGGGTTTTGTTGATGAAGTAGGTGTACAAACCAAGTACATCACAAGGAGGAAGCTGAAGAAGTTCCTGAGAATCAAGACCAAGTCAATCGAATAGCCAGACTTTATGTTAGTGCTGTCCAACGAGACGATCAAGCGGGTCGCTCGTACATTGCATCAGCAAGATCAACCAGCCCGTGTCGTAACCGCAAAAGCTCAGCGATATCTTGAAACCGACTGGGAAAGTTTTCAAGATAATCCTGCCTTCAATCTTCTCATGAAGTACAAGGATAATGTGTTCCGCCCGGAACTACCTGAAGGTTTACCAGAGAAACGCGAGGTCGAACACCGGATCGATGTGAAGGATCCAAACCTCGCGATGTACAAGCAGCAATGGCGACAATCACCAGAGCAGCAACGTGAAATCGTAAGATGGGTCATCGATATGGTGAAGAAGAAACTCATCCGACCAAGCATCAGTCAGCACGCAGCACCAACGTTCCGTGTTCGGAAACCAGTCGGCTGGAGGATAGTCCACGACTACCGGTATTTAAACTCCAACACAGTGCGTCAAACCATCCCGATGACGCGGAAAGAGGACATCTTAGACGCGATGGCAGGAACATACTGGCTATCCACAATGGATTTGATGTCCGCGTATTATCAAGTGCGCATGCATGTGGAAGACATTAAGTTTACTGCTTCCCAGGCCCCGAATGGTCTTTGGGAGTATCTGGTGTTGCCAATGGGAGTCTGTAACGCGCCAGCAACAATGCACAGGCTCACGTCGAAGATCTTCCGAGACTTGAAGAGCACGAAATCGTTCTATGATGATATCTACATCTTCACAAAGTCACCAAGACTCGAAGATCACCTGGGTGCGCTACGCGAGACACTAGATATTCTGCATGAGAACAAGCTTTACGTTAAGCTTTCCAAGTGCGTTTTCTGTGCCGAAGATATTCCACGCCTCGGAGACTTTGTTGGAAGAAACGGAGCGCGTATGAATCCCGACAAGATACAGACAATCAAAGATTGGCCGGTGGCACGGACACAAGAGGAGCTCCACAGCTTTCTTGGTCTAACTGGATATGTCCAGCGTTTCTTTCCGGAGTATGCCTCACTGACAGCATCAATGTTTACCCTGCTGAAGAAGCAGAACAAGCGCAGCGCGAAAGTTCACTTCAATAACGAACCGCTGAAGGTCTTCTAAGAGTTGAAGCGACGGTTGTGCAATCCACCCGTGTTGCACCTGTCAGATTTCAATCAACCAATGCACCTTCGTACAGACGCTACGAAGTTCGCTGTCGGTGGGGTCTTGTTCAAGTCGTGTACGGAATTGAGCGTCCTATTGCATAAACCAGTCGCAAGATGAAACCAGCGGAACTCAACTATCCAACACAGCAACAGAAACCCTTGGCAATCGTCAACACGCTTGCAGCATTTCGGATATACTGTCTGGATAAACCACCAGTCGTCGAGACAGATCATAAAATTCTTGATGGTTTGTTCACTCAAAAGATGGCGAATCGTCGTTTAGCGCGGTGGTATGATATCCTCGCAGAGTATCAACCGACATTCTCGTATCTCCCGGGTGCGAAGAATGGAATTGACGACGCACTCAGTCGAAGGCCCGATCCGCAACCCGAGACCAAGTTCTTCCACGACTTGAGTATTACCAGTTTCAATGATACGTCATTCAGCTTGGCGATAAGCGATGTGGTCATGAACTCGGATATCATCTCGAAGATCAAGAAGGCATATAACAAGGATCGAGAAGTAAGGACCACCTTGGCCGCAATCAAACAGCGCTCCGCAACTCTGAAACCCAAAGAGTGTAAACAGCATCGGAAGTTGTACCGATGCTACTTCGAAGCACACGGCCTTTTGCAGTATCAATCCCCAGCAGATGACAATCCCCGAATCATTGTTCCCAACGATGCGAAGTTGAGACAACAGATCATTAGAGAATGTCACGACGCGAACTATGGTGGTCATACAGGGGCTGAGAGAACGTACTTGACGCTAGCACGCCATTGATACTGGTCCAAGGTGTTGAAACCGATTCAGAAATTCATTGCAGACTGTGAGCCATGTCGACGGAATAAACCAAGGCTGACAAAACCTCCCGGCTTGCTCGAACCCCTGAACATACCGGATGAACGCTGGCGATCAATCTCGATGGACTTCATCACAGACTTACCACAGACAAAGCGCAAAGTCAACTCCATCTGAGTTGCCGTCGAACGCCTGACGAAGCGTTGCCACTTTGTGCTCACCACGAAAACTGTGACTGCTGAAGGTGTAGCACAACGTTTTGTCGATCACATCTGGAAGTTACACGGGAATACCAACAAGCATAGTATCAGATCGAGGTTGGTAATTCGTTTTCTCTTTTTGGCAACACATCTTCAAATCGGTCGGAACGAGGTTGAGCATGACTGTCGCACACCGTGCCCAAGGCGACGGGCAGACAGAGCGAATGAATCGCACGCTCGAAGAATATCTACGAAGCTACGTGGGACCGCTGCAAGATGACTGGGATTTACATCACGCGAATGCCGTGTTTGCCATCAATTCAACAGTAAACTCCAGCACCAAACTTGCGCCTTTCGAAGCTGATCTAGGACATATCCCTTTGAATCCACTTCAACTTGCAGCGGAACAGTGTCAGAACGTGCCAAGAGTCGTCTCGGCGCCGAATTCCAAGAATGCCAGAATGCGGTACTGTTTCAATGTCGAGGCTCGCTCAAGCCCAAGAGAGGATGCGCGACATCTACGACCGGAATCGCGAAGAACAGGTTTCCAACGTTGGCGATCAAGTGTATTTGAGTACGAGGAACCTTGACCCGAAGCACACCGGCATACCCAACTCGTCCAAGTTTGGCCCGAAATGGACCGGACCATACACGGTAGTACGGAGAGTACACAACCATGCATACGAGCTTAACACCCAAGCAGGAAACAAGCCTCACCCAGTCTTCAACACGGGGTCGTTGAAGCCATACAAGGAGCCAACACATCTGTCTAAACCTAGCGAGGCGATACTTACTGACGGAAGCGTTGGCCAAGTGATAAAGAGCATCAAGGGAAAGCGTCGCCGGAAACGACGTACTGAATTCCTTGAGGCGTGGGTGGGAGAAGAGCAATCAACATGGGAACTAGTGGATAATCTCTCGCAAGTCCCAGACCTCATCGCGAAATTCGAAGCAGAAAGACAGAAGAAGCGAAGGCGACGATGAGAGCAACCAAAATGAAAGGGGGCTTAAAGGCCTATATGTATTCCCGTACTACATCCCCTACTGTTGTTGATCCTGCATTTTCAGACGTTTCTGCCGCTTCCGTTGCGTCTTTGACATGCGTTACCGTGACGACACTTGTAGCCATACTTCGACTCGACACGGGTGACCCATTTCACATGTTGGATCCGTTGCTGATTACTCAGCGGTAGAACAGTCACCGGAGGATCTTCTTCTTCTCCGTACTGACCCAAAGCGAGAGGTCGTTTGCCAGGTCCACGTGAAACCACGACGAAGCAGTGACCAACCCCATCTTGACCTGCACTAACCAAGTAAGCACCTGGGGCAAGATTTTGCCAAAAGTCATGAAGGGTGGAAACATTAGCGCTCGAAGTTGACAAGATATTCCGGTGAAGATGGTCGTAATCCAAGGGAATACTCTGCCGTTGAAGAAGCTTGAAAAACTCGGACACATCTTCACGTGAAACTCCATACTTTATAGCAGAAGGTCGGGTATCCTCAAAGGCATCCCACATCTCCATAGTAACAAGATTTGACTGACCGAGATAGTACAACGCTGCTCTAAGAGCATCCATGAAGCAAGTCCCAGCTTCCGACGCACTGTCACGTTCACCAGCCCAAGCCGTGAAAGGAAGATCATCGCCAGAAGCTTTCCACTCATCAACTTGCTTCATCATCGGCTTACACGAGGGGTTATCCAAACGCTCCATCCAAACCCAGCTCATCTGCAAAGGACAGCCCTTCCAGTGTACTAGATAACAACGATGCGGTATTTCCCCCTGGACATCCGGCAAACGCATTTTTCAGACGACACATCGTAATCCCAGTCGGGTTTCGGTACGTAACGGTTTCAATGTTGCATCGAAGGATGCATTACGGGAGGCTTACGACGTGGAGGATGCCAATGAGAAGTCTCTTCTCCACGACGTAACCGAGAGCGTGGCGGTCGATCGGCTTCCTCCTCGTCACTGTCGTTGAAGAGTCCCGTTCCAGGTACCAATTCAGCCGTACTTCAGAGCCCTATTGGTCACCCACATCAACATTGCTTGTAGAAGTGTCATTCACTTTGCTGTCCGACGGCCACTCGAACTCGACCTCGTACATCAACTCCTGAAGGCGCGTGGGCACGAAACTTTCAGCCGAGACATCAATCGGAGGGGGTGTCGATGAGCGGGGACCCAATGGTGACGTTGGGGGAGAAGAACTAGTAGTTGGATACTGGACAACAGACAGAGTGCTTCCACGGAGGAGATCTTCCCATAGATCCTCTTCCTCTGCATTCAGGTCCGTGGCTGAATCGCCACGCTCAGGCGTCTCGACTGGGGAGGGTACCGTCTGCTCAAGGGTCGGGTCGAGTGATGAAGCGGGCGCCGCTTACGCAGGAGACATCGCGGGAGTTACCACCGAAGGTACCACTATCATCTCAAGGGACTTATCCAAGCCACTAGTGACCAGGCAATCGTAGGGAAGCGAAGGGACAGGTGAACTGACTAATCCCAGCGAAAATTGACGGCAGGCGACCTCGCTCGATTTCGGGAACGACAAATCCAGATAGGCGCGCACGCCAGAGGAAGGGTGAGTGTAACAGGATTGGTCAATAATATGACCAATAGATGATAGCCTAGGCAATACTTAAAGTTATTATGGTATAGTCAATATAGAAAACAGATGTAGGGCGGTTGTGAAAGCTTCTAAAGTTTTCATCCGCTTGAACTGTGGGGCGGCATTTTGCTTTCTGCATGCTCTCCCCAAGAAAATCCCCATCTTTGAAATACATCTCGTTGAATACTGCATACGAAGCATAAAATCTCATAGGAAGGTTTATGGAGTCCTGACGTTGATGTCACGCATTAGGGAACTAAGCTCACTGACCTGTCGAGGCCAACGGCGGCGTGTTTCGAGTAGGAGAAGCGAATGGTTACGCTCAAGATTTAAATGAACTTGAGCGTGAAGAGCGAGCGCTGGACAAGACAGTACAGGAGCTAGTGAACCACGGAGCGGGGATGCCAATGGGGGTGAAATTCCACCGCGAAGGCACTGCTAAAATTTTGCAGTCAGTTACGCCTGGTACTGACAGTCTCCGAGGTGGTGGAGTGCCTCCTGACTCGGAGATTCCATTGGTGATGTCGAGTTCGTCCGAAGATGTTCGAATAACTTTGCTCCGAGGTGGGAAATTGGAAACTGAGTATTCATGGAGTTAACATGCAAGCGCCGCTGGCGGCTTTCTTGTGGTCTCTGCCGTCCGAAGTTCAACACGTGCATGTGCTCCAAGGATTTCTGGCCCCACTGACATGGCCAACACACATGTAGACTGCTAGTTCCAGATGCGAGCAACATGCGTTGACTGGTCGAGTTTCAACAGAAGAGGAGGGTAATGTGGACGAGATGACGGAAGAGGAGACGGAGACGATTGGAAGAGCGGTCATTGTACGAGAAGAAGGACAAGAGAAATGCGAGCACACGTTCGCCTTGGAGACAGGTGACGTCTCGATGGAGCTGGAAACAGGAAAATAAAATGGAGAGGTTTTAAAATACGCGTAATAAGTTATTGCCATAACACGATTTTCAATAATAAATATCGCAAAAAATTGGTAGGATCTGAGCGATGTAATGGATTGGGAACGACCCTACCAATCCATGCACTTGGGTTTGAGTCCCACACCCGTCATGAAGCTGGTGGCTTTGACTACAGTTACTGACCTGGCTTGGGTCCAATTGACCTGGCTTGGGTCCTCCGCCAATCGAAAATGAGCTGGCAACGGCAATAGAGAGTTCACCGGTGAACAAGAGTTTTGTTTTTTACCTCTGATCCCACCAATATTATATTTATAAAGTAACTTATTGCTTTATTCATGTTAAAAGGTATCAGATAAAACAATGTTTCTTGTGGTCGCGCTACCATTGTAAGCCTTAAGCTACTCAAAGCTCTGCCCTTCGGTGTCTCCGTAGAGAGAAGGGAAATCTTATAGCTCGCGGCTAGCAAAGAAGAAAGCGATAATCTCGAAGGTAGCTGGGAGAATGGGTAACCGGAGAGGGGCCAGAATAAGTTTGCATTGAGAGAAGAGTCGTTCACACCGGTTGATAGTCGGCAGGATCTTCCGGGGAATATCAAAGTACTCGGTGTTGTAGCGCGTCGTGGCCGCTAGGCTTGACGTTGCGTCGCCGTTCCAAAATCCACTCGGTCTGGTGCTGCTAGCCGTACGTTGACTGACATGGCGAATCGAGCAACTGCCTCCTCTTCGGTAGCTGTCAGGGATCGGTCGGACTGAATTTTCACCACGACACCTTCAAAAACAGGCAAGTGGGTAATCCGTGTAGACGTCTGAAGATATTTCATTGTAGCTGCGTAGTTTGAGGCGACGGCATCGAAGAGGAGGTGGGCATCTGTTTGAGTACGATCCTCCGCCTGGAGGTTGGTGCATACGCTGTCGAAGTCCTTTGGTTTCTCGACGAGTTGTATGATCGTGCGGTGAGTACCTGGGCGAGGAAGGAAATCTTCCACAGCGGTGACCATCTTGATAGCGTCTTTGGTTTTTACGTAGAATTGGAGCACCTTAAAAGTAGACGACCACCGGGTCATGTTTGTCTTCGGCGGTTTGAGGCGTGGATTCCACTCCAGTTCGACTATATTGTTGGGATAGCGAAGCTGGGTGGATAAAGCCTGAACCTGGTCGATCTCAGATCGGTAATCGTTCAAAAAATAACGGGCTTTGAAGTTGAATCGGTGACTAGCACACCCGATAAGAGGCACACCCAGCCGAGTCGCAATCACTTGGTCGCACAGTTGTCCGCGACGATGAATAGCACCACCGCGCCGTATTTGTGGTAGAATTCCAGCGCCGTATCAATCATCTCGATGTGCGTGTTAGCTGTCTGACCAAACTCCGCTGGCGAGACTGTAAACAGGAAGTGGTGTAGTTAGCAATCTTTTGTGAACACGCCGAAAATTTACAAAGTAGTGAGTACTACAAGTCCTGCCGTCGAACACGAATCCAATGTTTGGCTGACGTCCTGAGTGACGCGTTCTCCCACTTTGTCCGCTACGTGACGTATGTAGTACCGCACCAAAGGCTCCGAGGAGGCGGGCTTAATGGCGGTCAAACCACGGGTCAACGGATCGTCAACTTGCTCAGGGCGTGGATACAAGTGATCACCCACTCCATTCACTTAAAAATCTCCATTGTGCGCGAGTCCACAAAGTCATAGGCTTCCAGTGTTTGGCTAACGTTCTGCTGACTCTCCTCATACATTTCGTTGTAGCCCGGGGCTTCATCTTGCCATGGCTGATGAAATACGTGTAGCCTGTCCCTGTAGCTTGCTTGTGAGCCTTGCCGCATTGCTTCCCGTAGAAGAATCCGTAGCCACGGTCCGTGAAGAAGGTCGAAATTGCGCGTGAGGTCGGTTTGGACTTGCCATATGTTGGAACGAGGCAGCCAACATGACTGCAAGCAGCAATCCATGTGAAAGACCGGAGCCAGTCGTTTGATGTAGACAGGTTCGGCCGTATCAATATACTTATTGCGAACAAAATTTGTATTCTACAATACACTTGATTTTGCAATAATAACTCATTCCGTCAATATAATACGATAATTATTGTAGAGTGCGTGGCGCAGATACCATAACCCCGGCAAGCACGACTGCTACTAACAGAGCCAATGAGGAACGTCAGTTTTATTATTTCCCCTTGTTAGGGTTAGGGTTGAAAAGTTCCAGCTTATTTCTAGATTAGTCCGGAATATGTGTGTCCTGACTAATAAGTGTGTATACAAACACCAAGACAAGTGCGGGCATTATTCGATAAGGTACCAGTTTACCGGATGAAATCACTCGCGTCTAAATAGAGATCTACAGCGTAGTACAGCTTTGAATGTTTTCGCCGCAGCCACAATGCGTAGGGCCTCAAGCGGGCTTGACACACCGACAGGGACAATTGGCCAGGAGGTTGCCACTGAGAAGGTGTTCGACGAATTCCTTTCGTCCATGGATTGCCAAAAGTAGATCTTGATCGTATTCACAACGCTCATAGTGCTGATACAAGTCTACCAACTCAATATATATATTCATTGCATACCGCGTTTGCAATATTCATCCAGACTAAGAAAAGTTCTAGAACTCGGGTATCTGGTGGTCAATTAGCGAAATCTACAACTCTAGGCTACTTTTCGCAAGTAGTCAATAAGCTCCGTGAACGCTACACTACATCTCTTGTTGACTCTAAATTCGTGATAAAATGGCGAGTCACATTGAGGAGCGCAACTTGCGTGCTAGTGTGCAAACTAATGATGCTCCTGGCTGTACCATTGATGATTTAAGTGTACTAGTGAAGTTTCTGATATCTCACGCAGATGTGGCAAAGAGGTTGAAATCAGTGCGTGATGCAGCACGTTTGACTATGATGTGGCATATATTCGGCAGGGCAATAGATACCTGCTTCGCGCGTAAGCGACAGTTCTCAGTTGCGGCATCGAGTGAGCTTTTTCTCCATATCGCGCGAATTAAGACGTCCGTAGTACAGTTTGTGTCTATATACAAGTCGCCGGTGAGATGGCAACAATGCATGCTGCACGCATTTGGTCTACTATTTATTGCTACGACGAACCGTCTAAGTACCTTTTCCCATTGGCACCTCGCTTTGCTGAGTCAGATATACCCGGCCGAAAGCCGTATTCACAGGGAGAAGCAATCATGTACTGGGAGAGCTTGATAGAGAACGACAACCAATCTATAGAACCACCGCAAAAACGAGAGAGAGAGCGACACAATGTATAAAGCTACATTAACGACATCATTAGGGATACCCTCAAAGCGATACCACCTGCCACCAGCATGGGTGTGAACCCCAACCTGACGAGTCATTCTCTGCGTCGAGGATCTGCTGCGTACGTGAATGCATCGCCCAAGCTGGCCGTACAGTGGATATCAACACGAGGTGCATGGCTTTTGGGATCTCTGTCAAAAGCATTCGCCGACATTGGTATAACACCAAGAGAAGATCAGAGCATCGCGAAGGTGTTGTCAGGTTGTCAATCTCCTGAGTTACTTGTCTCGACGTCCTCCATTCGTGACTTGCAACAGCGGCTTCCGTCATCGAGTTTGGCCGGTTACTAACTCTTCACGACGAGCTGTACCACAATGTACTTGGATTTCAGGACGCACGTTTCAACGGAGCTGTTGACGTGGTCGACGTAACATTCGCATCCCTCTTGATGCACTTGGAAGAGGTGTTAGAAGCGCTAGCAAGCTCGGTCGAACACATTGGGCTGCCGCGCTACCAGTACGAACGTGAACGAGGCATAGTCGCCACCAACTTGCGCTTGGGCTGTGCTATAACAAAACGTACATGCTGTGAGTGGGGTGCGCAATTGAGATCACACTGGCAAGCCATAAACCACGCGCAGCTCGAGTTCGTTGTGGCTGGCGGAGACTCACTATTGACGTCAACTCTGGAAAACGTATTAACACAACTAGTCAGTAATAACGACAGACTTGGGGAGATAGAAGACACGCAAACTCAACTTCTCACTCGAATTACGAATACTGAGACTTCATCACCATGCCGAGCTGTCGGTGCTACAGCAGTCGTCGAAGGTACTACGCCGTTCCTCGCAACGGCAAGCACACTTGCAGGGTCCTTGTTTAACTGGTACACTAACCATATCTGGGAAACAGTGAAGGGAGAAAGAACAAAACAAACGAGCAGAAGTTAAAGCGGCAATCAACGTTATGATTGTACTGTACCAGAAACCCTTCACAAATACCACAGGAACCCAGTCGGGCTGATACTGGGGCTTACCAGCACTGAAAGACTCCCTATGGACGCTCGCACTGTCCATGGATACAGTCGCAAACGAAGTCTTCATTCCTTCGACCACAAGAAGCCTACGCGCAAGGCTTCGTCGCTTAGAAAGCGCTGGCGGTGGTTGCGTGCATCGCATCCTGATGCGTATCGCTCTTTGGGTGCTCAGTACCTTGCACTCAGATCCAGGGGTTCCGCTGTAGATGATTGCACTCCTGCATCCCACCAGTGGACATCGCTTGACCTAGCATAACATGTCAAACAGACAACTACAACACACAGATCAAGACAACTTCATTTTGCCCCCGGCTGGAGTCGAACCAGCGGTCTGGAGGCTGAGGCTCCCGCTCTACCGTTGAGCTACGGGGGCATAGTTGGAGAGGAGGGCAACAAAGTACGGATCGCCATTTTGGACACTTGGACACTTGAGAGCCACGGGTGGAAATTTGCTGATGGGAGAGAGAAGCGAGCTGTCACAACAGAAAGCCACTGATTTGCAGGTAATTCATTTAATTGGGAAAAATAGTAGTCAATTCATTGAATTGTGATTTGAACCTATCCGGAATAAATATTTTCTATTGTCAACAATGAACTACACCTCGTACAGCCAAACTGCTCCTCGACTTGTGCTAAAGTATTGTCTACCTGCAGCAGGAGGCTCGCTTCCGCATGTCTTGTATTGCATTGGTGAATACTTGACTCCGTTCTTGTGCCACCGGATCTTCACTGCTGCTTGTGAAGAAGGGGTGTCGGAACGTATTTTGGAGTTTTTACTTCAGCGGACTACGCCAGTTTGGAAAGATGCAGTGTGTGGAGCAGTACGAGGTGGTCATCTACACGTGCTTCGTTGGATGATCGAGCTCCAAAATGGTCCATGGAAAGCAGACTTTGATAATGTTTTGAGAATTGCAGCTACACACGGCCATTTGGATATGGTGAAGTGGTTGTATGAACGTGGACTGGAATGGCACATATTGCGGACTATGAATAAGTCTGCACCTGGATATATTGAGAAGACTTGGTTGTTTGAATACTGCTTGTCAGATGCGTTGGAGTTGGCAGCAGCGCACGGACACCTTGAGCTGGTACAGTGGATCTACAACAACCGCCCAGACAATTGTATGACCCTCATCAAACCAATTAATAAGGCTGTAGCAAACGGACATCTTGCTATTGTACAGTGGTTGCATGGTGTCAGTAAAGAAAACTGTGCTGCTCGAGTGGTGGATGAAGCAGCTGAGAGTGGCCACTTTGAGATGTTGCAGTGGTTGCAATCAAATGATCTTCTAACTTGTACGACAGATGCGATGGATGGGGCTGCTGAAAATGGACACCTGCATATTATAAAGTGGCTCCACGAAACTAGAACAGCAAGCTGCTCAGTGAACACCATGCGTCGCGCCGCTAGGTATGGGCACCTCGAAATTATCGAGTGGCTTTATGAAAACATCAATATTCCTTTCTGCATCTACGGTGCTACAGCTGCTGCAGCCGTGGATGGCCATTTGAAAGTATTACAGTGGTTCCGCATTCACTTTCCAAACGCATTTTCTAATAGTGATATGTATATTGCTGCTTGGAATGGACATTTCGACGTGATCAAGTGGTTGCATGAGTACCGTAATGAAGGGTGTACAGATATGGCTCCGATCAATGCTGCATGGAGCGGCCATTTGGAGATTATTCAGTGGTTGAACGAGCACTATCCTGATATATTTGTGCCTGAGGTAATGGATCAAGCAGCGAAGAATGGCCATTTACACGTTGTTCAGTGGTTACATGAAAATCGATGTGAAGGTTGCACAATGTATGCGATGGATAGTGCTGCCAGTTATGGTCACTTGGACGTAGTTTTGTACTTACTAGAGCACAGAAGCGAAGGATTTTCAAGCAATGCCATGACAAGCGCCCGAGATATTGAAGTGCACTGCTTGTTTAGTGCAGATGACAACATTCACATGAATTCTCGATTGAAGCATACTGACCGTGCTCAGTTGGTCATGTTGCAGTCGATATTCAAAACACGACCCTCATTTGTCCAAGGTTGCCTCAGATGTTTGGCTGAAATCGCTGTCTATGGAGGTTTAATCGAGATATTGGACTGGGTCAATCAGTTAGGTCTCGAGTTGCGCTCGCCTGCTCTCATTCGTGACGCAATCGCTCGTGGTGACGTGAAGTTGTTGCAGTGGTTCTACCAAAATGAGTTTGAGGTGTGTGAACCAGATTTTCTGGTGTTGGCGGTTGATAAAGGCCATCTAGATACAGCTCGATGGCTTTTGAATCACGGGTACAAGATAAACTCGCTGGAGTTAGCCGAAATGGCTGGTAGAAAGGGAACACTCCGATGCTGCGTTGGCTCGTTGAACATGGACCACCTCTCAATCTACAAGTAGTGACGACGTTTTTGGCAAAGGGATATCGTCACGTGGAGATAATGTCGTGTGTTTCTGAGTCTGTCCGAGTCCAGGTTGCTCTTGAGGCGCTGCAGAAAGATGATCTTGAAGTGTTATGGTGGATTCTTGCACGTACCCAGTTTAGTGATGAGAGTTCACAGCAGATTATTCGTGATGGAATTGAACGCTCGAATCTTTCACTGTGGCTTCAGGAAAATCTAGCGAAGTTTGAGGTATGCTGTTGGTGTTTTTCGAGAAAGCTCAGGCTGTCAAACTGCCCATAGAATTGCTGGAGTCTCTAGATTGCTAGCGAATGCCGTCACGAAGAATTTGAAATCCCAATCAGATGAAATTTACTTTTGTGTGTGTTCGGCAATAATAGTAGTTCATCAAACTCTTGTGAATCGTAAGACTTGGGATATTTGGCTCGTAGTTCGTTCGCTATGACTTCCAAATCGGTTATCACCTGCACACAGAGATGGCGTCTCCTACGTAGTAAATCCTGTTGTATGTCTATCTCAAGTGAACTTTCCATGCAGGACAGAAAGATGTTCGTGGTTGTCGGTCTCGAAAAGTTGTAGTCGACGAATAGTGAACAAGTTTTCACACGGAATGGTCACGTACAACCGGGATCAGAGCTTGGGTTGGACCCATTGATCGTGCTGCTAATGCCATCATTATGTTGGTCCAGGGGCAGGACCAGGGCGATGCATGTGGCCGCATCCACACGACAGACAGCAACCCGAATGTGTGTCCGAACTGTGGAAACCTATTGGTCTACAGCGTCAGCGTCCACTCTGGTCGACGCAACACCAGTCAACCATTACGTCGACGTCGACTCCGACAGCGTGAGAGCGTAAAACTTGTTGCATGAGACGATAGCTTAGAATTAACATTTTCTGTCGTAGTGATCGTTCTCAGTGACGGTTGTGTTGGCGTGTCGACTGACTGATGATCTTCTATCAGCTAACGATGGAGTTTACCAGGAGTATCTGTTAAAGATGGCGACAGTGGATAGTGTCGCACCGGTGAAAGTACAGCAATGGGATTCCGCAGGACAAGAGGAATTCAGATCTGCTCGACTGCCGAGCTCCTTCCGTCATGCAGATGCAGCGTTCGTTGTGTACGATGTCACACATGTTGCCGCAATATTGTAGGTTTGCAAACTTTACGTAGAATTGGTTGGGGTGATTGAGAATTCAACGCCGTGAGGTTGAGAGGATACGATGCATCAACTGAGGCACCAATAACGTTTTGGTGTCCCCCCTCGAACGAGAGCGGTTCGTACCTTGGAACAAACGTTTGTACGGTCGCATCAGCACTTGGTACTGCAACTTTATCATCCAGAAATCGCCCCGTTCTAGTGCCAACAGTATCGACCAAGATGCTCAGAGGTATTGCGTGCACAGCGCGCCGTAGTTTCCTGATGTTTGGCAACCCTGAATTGGTGATCGGTGTGGTGTGAACCTCCAGTGAAATCAACTCGTGCATCGCGAACACTTTCGTCCATGTTCAGTAACGACAGCAGCAGCCCGCCTACCATCGTGGTGCTCGTGGCAATCCGCTGCATGCGGTGCACGGTAGTACGCAATGACTGACGTAAGCAGTTTTCCGACACGTCTCCTCGAACACAGAGCTCGTCATGTGTAGCATACACGTAGGCAGACTGCCAGGTTGATCAAGTCCGTCGCTGAGCAGTAGTTCAGTAGCGACAATAGCTGACTATCCGGCATCATTGCTAGACGACTGAGACCACGACGCCATTGACAGTGTCCTCAAAGTAGTTGTCACATTATACGCGGAACCAACGCGTGGATGGAAGTTCATGAGAGATGTATGTAGGACGGTCTTGTTGCAAATGACACAACTTTAGCGCATTGCTGATAATGTTTTACTAGCAGTGTTTGTGGTCGGGAGCTGTACTCGCAATTCCACCGACTGGAGTCTGCTGTGCCTTTGTCTGGGCATCGGCGAAATAATCAGAGTCCATGTACTGCTCCGTGATGGTAGTAGGCACAAAGTCGTTTTTGATCTCCTCGATGACATGGTCGTCCGCGAATTTAACAGTATTGGGCTTGAATTCATCGGTCTCGCAGGCTACAACCACATCCCCCGATTCGATCTCGTCAACCTTTTTGCCGCAAATAGGGCGAGACGATGCCAAGTGGAAACTCTGTACAAAGTCGTCGGAGAAGTTCTCGATTCCGTGGACCTTGTTGAACACTTCGCACTCAGTGTACAGCATTTGTTGTACGACCAGGTCCATGTCACCATCAAAGCGGTCGAACAGTCCATCGTACGTGGTTTGTGTCCACTGCCAGTAGTCTCCGGAATTCGCGTTTGAAGGTGTGGATGTTGATCCATCAGATGAATTGTCCACGACGTAGATACCGCTGTGCGTAGGCACTTCCGTCTCATTGTAGTAGCCGTAACCAACATCTTCTGGTGAATCAACATAAACTCCATCGTCACTGTTTGCACTACCATTGTACGAACCATGAAAAGAGCCGTTCTCGCTCGAATCGGTCAATGCAGGGGAAATTGTTCCAAGAGATTCAGGGGACGATGTCGAGGAGTTGACGTTGTATGCTGCACAGATTTTATTGTTGCTTAACAATTGCTGAGTCACGATGTCGGGGAGCTCGTACGAGTAAGAGTAGTCTCCAAGTTGCATGATATCACCATAGTTCCACATCTCGCTACCCACGTGCGAGAAGTATTTCCCGAGCGTTGGGTGATCAGAGACATCCATGGTTTGACCATTGACGACCACATTCTGCACGATCTTCGCGTTTGGTCCAATTCCCGATACGCCATCACATGACTCGGTTGCATTCGTGAATGCTTTGGATGCATACAGCAATTGATCTTCACTGATGGATTCTCCAAAATTGCACAGGTGATACACATGTAAATACATGTCGATAGCAGCGTGCCACGAGTAGAAGAAGATGTCACGTGGTGAAGCAAAAGTAGCCATGGTGCCTCCGACAGCATTGTGCACTTCGTTATGTATTCCAAACTGGATGCCCATGAGAAAGGTGGCGTAATTGGCAGAGCTTTGCACAATGCTCAGGAACGAAGCAAACCCAGCAGCTGATGGCACAGGCTTCGTGGTCATATCGCTACGTACAGTGTAGCCGCAGACGATCTTGTCATCGCAGTCGTCGCTGAACGGGTAGCCCGTAACAGGATAACCGGTAGCAACCTTGCCATTCTGCATTAACGACGCCTTATTGTTTTGAGCTCTGTTGCCTCCAATCTCTTGCAGGATATCCGAGCACTCGTAGAAGTTGTCACATTCACCTGCAGCTTGACGAACGTATGCAGTCTGTACGTCGTAGTACGGTAGTGTAACACAAGCGAATTTCGGGTCTTGATCACGCAGAAAACTCTCCAGTGCGATCAAAAGACGACGGTGCCATGAGAAGAACCCGCACGAACGGTGGGCTTGCGATTCTCCGTTCGATTCAACGTGGATAGCAGCAAACTCTTTAATCGCACCATTCTTGATAGCGGTGTCCATCGCTTCAAGATAGAGGTTCTTTTCACTGGTACTCAAACTCGACCAAGGTTTGCGAATTCGTTCGCTTTGACCACACGCTTCATTGCCACCAGCTTGCGTCGTTGTTTCGGCCAAGACGAGCGTCGAGGCTAGAAGTAAAGTGAAGGATCGGAAGACAGAACCAATGCGCATTGGTTCGACAGGTAGTAAAGAGCTTGGAAGAGTGAACTTTCACCGAAGGTGTGAGTTGGGAAATGACGAATTCATTGCGCCTTACGATGGTCCGGTGATCTACGCGAGGATGTTAAACTTGACCGAAGACGAATAGCCCTACACTTAAGCTGCAATGACAACGCGATTCTGGTGAGATGAAGCCTTGAATGCGTTGGTACACCGCCGAAATAGTGTTGTAATAGGTGATCCGAGAGTTTCAACTATCTCGGAAGTATTCGGTGGTGTCAAGTGCCAGCAACAAGCGCTTCTCCTACTTGAGGTAACGGGTGACGTGATTGTCTTCAAAGCCTCGTGGACCGTACGCATCGTGTTGGTGTTCAGTAATGATGAGTTTCGGTGCAATTTCACCTTCAGGAATCGCGCGAGAGCTGGTCCTCAGCTTATTTATCTTCAAGATGAGGCGTGAGTTAGTTACTACATACTGACATGTTCAGCATGCAATCGGCGTTCAATTTGGAAGACACTGAAGCGCTTCCTACCTGTTCAATGCTGCAAAGTTGGTTGAAAGGATGGCTGCGGCTCTATTGGAACAGATTGGATTATATACAAACCTATGCACAGTATGGGGACGTTCTCCTTCAACTGGGAGATCCACCCTCACTACAGAGCCACCATCTACATGCAGTCTCATGCACAAAAGCGTTGCCTGCTTACAACTTGATTGATCGAGTGATCGGCGTTGAAGGCTGGCTGTAGTATCCGCTGGGAGACACATCACCGTCGTTCTGACGCTGGCGGATCCTGTAAGCGGTGAAACCCGCCAGAGCAACAACCGCACAGACAGCGGCAGCGATACCTGCAATACCACCAGCGCCGATATCACTCGCTCCGGGAGACTCATTCGAATCAGTGGTGGTAGCGGCATACGTGGTGAAAGTCTTGGACGAAGAAGCACTTTGTTGCGTGCTGCTGCTGCTGCTCAAAGGTGTAGTCGTCGTCGTGGTTCGAAGACGTAGTCGTTGTCTCCGTCTTAGTCTTGGTTCCAGTCTTCGTGGGAGTTCCGGTCTTGGCTGGAGTCTCAGTCGCCGGCGTGACAGTCGTAGGGCACGGAGTTGGGGCCTCGGTTTCGGGAACCTCAGTTGTAGGGTACGGAGTAGGGGCTTCAGTCTCAGGAACCTCAGTCGACGGGCATGGCGTCGGAGCTTCAGTCTCGGGAACTTCTGTCGACGGGCACGGAGTAGGGGCTTCAGTCTCAGGAACCTCAGTCGACGGGCATGGCGTCGGAGCTTCAGTCTCGGGAACTTCTGTCGACGGGCACGGAGTTGGGGCTTCAGTCTCAGGAACCTCAGTCGATGGGCACGGTGTGGGGGCTTCAGTCTCGGGAACTTCTGTCGATGGGCACGGTGTGGGGGCTTCAGTCTCAGGAACCTCTGTCGATGGGCATGGCGTCGGAGCTTCAGTCGATGGCCCAGTCGTTGTTGGGGCCGGAGTTGTCTTAGTAGCCTCCGGAGTCTTCTCAGGGACCGGAGTAGTTGGCGCTGGTGTCGAGGTGGGTTTCTCTGGCGAAGTCGTAGTAGGAGCCGGGGTGGAGTCCTTGGTGGTCGGGGCCGGTGTGGGCTTCTCCGTCGAAATCGAAGTAGGAGCCGGGGTCTTGGTCTCGGTTGTCGTCGGAGCCGGTGTGGGCTTCTCCGTTTCCGAAGTTGTAGGGGCAGGAGTCGAATTATCAGACTTGGTCGGAGCAGGAGTAGGAGCCTCTGTCTCAGTTTTGGTCGGGGCAGGAGTGGCCTCCGTCTCCGTCTTGGTTGGAGCAGGAGTGGTCTCCGTCTCTGTCTTGGTTGGAGCAGGAGTGGCCTCCGTCTCCGTCTTGGTTGGAGCAGGAGTGGCCTCCGTCTCCGTCTTGGTCGGAGCCGGAGTCGCAGACTCGTCGAAGACGCATCCCCAGGCACCAGTCTTAATCTTCGCGCATACAGCGTTCTCCGGGGCCACACAAGTGCTGGAGTTCGTGTAGCTGGACAGCGTCTCATGGCAGTCCTGCACCGCAACGTCGCCCTTCTTGGGGCACAACGAGCCGGCTGGGGAGTCACCTGAACCACTGCAGATCGGTCCCTCAATGCAGTACGTCGCATCGCCTTCTACAGACACATCGATGCACGTCTCCGACTGCTTCGTCGTTGCGGCAGGGGTAGCACTAGGCGTCGTGGCAGCAGGTGTAGCACTGGGCGTCGTGGCGGCCGGTGTAGCGCTCGGCTTGGTAGCTGCGGGGTGGCGCTAGGCGTCGTGGCAGCAGGAGTGGCTCCCGGGGTCGTGGCCGCAGGAGTGGCGCCAGGTGTAGTCACAGCAGGAGTAGCTTCCGGTGTCTGGGTACCTGTAGAGGTCGAACCAGTGCTTGAAGAGCCTGAAGTGGTTGTTTGAGTCGTCGAGTGCGAACCCGTTGTGGTTGTAGAAGCACCAGATCCCGTCGTCACCGTCGTAGTAGTGGCTCCCGAGCCCGTGGTCGTGGTCTCGATAGAACCGCCAGATCCAGTAGTGGTCGTCTGAATTGAACCACCCGATCCCGTCGTGGTCGTGGTCGTAGTCTCGCCGTTCGAACCGGTAGTCGTCGTGATCGTCTCACCGTTCGAGCCCGTGGTAGTCGTCGTCTGACCCGTGATCGTAGTCGTGCTTCCACCAGTTGTCGTAGAGGTAGAAGTACCAGAGTTCGTCGAAGTCGAGGTCGTACCAGAGTTGGTCGTAGAAGTCGATGTACCCGAGTTGGTCGTAGAAGTCGATGAGCCTCCCGAGGTGGTCGTTGAAGTCGATGAGCCTCCCGAAGTGGTCGTAGAAGTCGATGCGCCTCCTGAGGTGGTCGTCGATCCCGTCGTAGTGGTCGATCCCGTCGTAGTGGTCGTAGTGGTCTTGCCGGTCGTTGTTGTCGAAGCACCCGACCCGGTCGTCACCGTTGTCGTCGTAGCACCCGAACCTGTCGTAGTCGTCTTGATGCTGCCACCGGAACCAGTTGTTGTGGTCTTGATGGAACCACCTGATCCAGTGGTTGTGGTGGTAATCGTCTCGCCGTTCGAACCGGTCGTCGTGGTCGTTGAGCCCTCTTCCGAGGTGCTGCCCGTTTGAGTCGTATCTGAGCCCTCCGAATCCGTCGTCGAGCTCGAACCCGACACGTCAATCTCTGTCGAGCCAGAGGAAGCCTCCGAGAGGGTCTCCGACACATTAGCAGCCGTCGTGGTAGTCGTCGTTGTGCTACTTGTGGTCGTGACAGCCGACGAGTTCTTTGCACTCTCCACCGTCGAGCTCGTCGTGTTAGACGTGACGTAACCAGTGTCCACAACGGTCGTAGACGTCTCGTCATTGCCCGAGCCACTCGTCGAGGTGACGGTAATGTTGCTCAGAGCCTCCTGTGTCGAGTCGAGGCTCGACTGCACCTTCTGAGTGTACGACTTGCGGATGTACGTCACCTTGCGGGTGGTCACGCGCTTGTACGACGTGCGGATCGTATTGATCACCGTCGAGCTAGCAAACGTGAGACTCGAGGCTGAGTAGGACGTCGATCGCACAGCCAACTGCAGTAGACCTGAGCGCACCAGGTCCAGACGTTGGCCGCACTCCACACGGTTCGTGATCAAGTTCTTGTCCGTGACGAACGTGGACGTGAAGTTCGAGAGACCGTAAACACTGTCGAACGTGTAACACTCCAGGAGCTTCAAGTGCGTTGCCACCAGGTCCAAGTTGCCCTCGAAACGAGTGTACAGACCATTGTACGCAGTCTGCAACCACGCCCAGTAGGCACCGGACGTAGCCACCGACGCCGTGACGTTACGAGCCACAGAACTCGTGCCCACCGTCACGTTCATCACCACGTTCGACGTGTTCGAGTACGTCGAATCCATACGAGCCGACGTACTCGACGTGGTCGAAGACGAACTCGAGCTCGAACTCGAGTAGTTGGCACTGATGATACCGTTGTGCTTGGTCGTGATCACTCCGTTCGTGTAGTACGGCGTGTAACCCGTGTATCCGTTCGTCACGATGGTACCTTCACCATAAGCCACGCTGTCCGTACTGAAATTTCCCAGGTACGTGTATCCGTAGCTGCTCACAAGTTGACCTCTGGTCACCGTGGACTTGGCCGAGGACGACGATGTGCTATTCGATCTGGTCACCACCTTAGTCACCTTGGTGGTCGTCACCTTCTTCCCGTTCACGATCTTAGTCGTCTTGGTGGTCGTCGTCTTGGTCGTTGTCTTGGTCGTCGTCGTGCTTTTAACAGCAGCAGCGTTCAACGTCGTGTATGAAGCAGCAAAGGCACGGTTGAAACCCGTGCACATGTCGTTGTTGCTCAAGATCTGTTGTCGCAAAATCTCGGGCAATTGGTACGTGTACGAGTAATCTCCAAGTTGCTGGATATCAACGTAGTTCCAATTGTCACTACCCACGTAGCCAAAGTACTGACCCAGCGTCGGGTGTTGCGAGGCATCCACGACTTCACCATCCACGTTGATCCTCATAATGATCGCAGACTCCGCATCAACACCGTCCACACCACCACAAGTTTGAGTGGCATTCGAGTACACTTCAAGTGACTCGATGATCTGGTCGTACGTGAGAGGTACTCCAATACGGCACAAATGGTATACATGCAAGTACATGTCAAGAGCCGAGTACCACGAGTAGTACAGTACATCACGAGCAGCAGCAGCCGTGGAGAAAGCACCACCAACAGCATCCAACACTTCATTGTGCACTCCATACTGAATTCCCTCCAGGAACGTGGCATAGTCACTCGAAGTAGCTACCACACTCTGGAAAGTACCAAAACTAGCAGCACTGGGCACCGACTTGCTGGACAAGTCGTCACGCACAATGTAGTCGTCTTCTTGATACGGTGCACCATTCACAGCGTAACCCGTAGCATTCACACCATCAAACGTCAATGACGTTTCGTCCGTGGAATTGGGAGCTCCACCGATAGCTTCAAAGATGCCACTGCATTCAAACATATTGGTGCATTCGCCACTTACCGCTTGGATATAAGCAGTGTGGACGTCATAGTATGGGAGAGTGACACAAGCGAATTTCGAGTCAAGATCACGTAAGTATGACTCATAGGCTAATAATAGCCGGCGGTGCCAAGTGAAGAACGCGCAAGAGTATTCACCTTGGGCCTGGCCCAATGAGTCAGCAGCAATAGCTGCAAAGTCCGCGACGCCTCCATTGGCAATAGCGAGTTCCGTGGCTTCGAGGTAAAGCGCTTGTTCGTCAGAAGTCAAGGCGCCCCAGGGCTTACGCACGCGTGTAGAGCCGCAGAACTCGTTGCCGCCAGGAAGACCCGTGACGTTGCCTGCTGCGCTCAGGATCGTGGGGTAGTACACGTCTGTGGTAGTAGTCGTCTGTGCGGCCGCAGGAGCGGCCAGCAACGCTGCCAATGCGACTGCGAGTCTCATGGCGAGTCGAGGACGGAAGTGAGACCAGTTCCTCGAGTTCGTCCTCTGTGTGCGAGGCCAGTTAGGGAATGAGCGATTGCGGCGCTGGATGCATCTTGTGGCAAATCAGCTCGCGCCTATAGCTCCAGTCTGGCTCTGAACTTGCGCTTTGTATGCGCGCGAGTCCATTGGCAAAAATTGCATAGTGGGATGCTCGGACACCAGATATGTCTCGTCTGCAGGAAGAAGGATCGCCGAAGCGTCCTCATTCAGTCTAGTTGCTGTAAGATTGCCATGTAAGCCTCAAGACTAAGGAGCTATATTTTGCTGCGCTTTGCTTGCAAGTTGCTCCAGTTTAATTGCAGCGCTGTCTTGGAAGTGAAGCAGTGGTGTTGGATACGATCTGAGTGTCCATCTGGCATGCACACGTTGAAGCGGCTCCATCTGCTGGACTTCGAGTGGATGTTCGCCTGCAAACGGGGCTGCAAGGCTGTCCCAGCACGCACGCTGGAGCGCCTATATTGAACGATTGGGCGAGCACGGCACCGACTGCGTCGCAGTCTGCGATCCTATAGAGTTGCGGCCGATTCAGCTCGCTGCAGCAGCGAAAAAGTTGACAGCTTGCTGAGGAAATGCTTAGCAGAGTGTTGCGGTGGAGTCGCCAACTTTGCATCCCAGTCGTCGTGACGCATGCAAAGTGGCTCGAAAGCCGCGCATTTCAGCCGTATCTTCAGTTGCAAATGCTGCTCACAGGCTTGTCACTGACATTGCCAACGCCAGAGTTCGGGTCGGTGTGCTGTAACTGCGTGGGTGCGAAATCTGAGCTGTAAGTGCCACCGAATCAGACCCCTTCGCCTCCAGTCACTTCGAGAACTACGGCAGAAGCAAGCAAGCTGTAAATTTCAGCACTGAATAGCGAAGCCACACCTGGAAAGCCTCTGCTCTATCCTAAAAGTGTGATGGTTCTGTATTTTTCTTGCTTACAAAATCCAAGACACAAGATGTCCATCAAGCAGAGACGGAGCAGTGGCTTCACCAAATAGTTCCTCATCAGCCGCTCTACCGTAAAAAACTTTATGGAAGTAAGCAAGAAGCTCTTGTACAAGTATTATATACTACACATGACAAGTTTAGGTGGTGTAAATGGAATGCTCACGCACTAAGAACTCCGTTGTTGTTCTGGGACAGTCGCTGGCATGTAGTAGCAGGGTCCTCCCTCTATCGTCGCAGCTTTGCGTTTGCCCGAAGTTCGAAGACGGTCGACTTGTCGAGCGTTGATCCCACGATTTGCACAGTGAGGATATCCACTCGCTCACTTCAACGCTGCGGATCGCGGAAATCGGCTGCAGCTCCTGGGACCATTAGTTCACTGAGGGAGGTCAGTTTTGCATACCAGAAGAAACGCATGTGGACGAGTTATTAGGTTTCTATTATCTGCAAAGTCTAGTTCGTGTTGCACGATACCTGATAGCCGACGACATCGTTGCCTTCTCGCGGAGCCTCTATACAGTAGCAAATGACAAATGGTTTGATGCCCTCAGCAGTCGATGTTGACAACCTGTCAAACCCCGCCTCATCCACGGCGCGTAACCTGGACGACCTCCACACGATGTTGCAAATTGCGACTCGAAATGGACAAGAAAACAGCAATTCGGTGCGTCGCTAGTCTATCAGCACTACACCAATTATTCCAACGTAGTACGTTAGTAGTACGTGTATCCGTCTCGACGTAATGACCTATGCTAGTATATACGGTGCACTCCTAGTACGACGACGGCTTGTGTGATGTTGGTGGTAATGACCATCTCGAGAAGTTTTACAGAATTGGATGTACATGCTCAATACCATGAGTACGGCGAAACCAGCAAATAGACGCACCAGGAACCAGCGATGGTGTACTGCCAGTCACCATTTGCGTCTTGCGTCGCGACCTCCTTCAGATCACTGAATGTGGGAAATCCCCAGCAAAGTATCCAATTCCCCACACAAGAATTCCTGCTCCAAACAAACTAGTGGCGACGATCAAGACGGGTTTCTCCAGCTTCAACGCGAGTAGTCCGCCTAGCAGACCGAGCACCACACACAGAAGCGCGAGAATCACCGCGGGATTGCTCGGGTAAAGCATATAACCGAACGCATCGCTAAGGACCATCGCCAACATAACTCCAGCTACCGTTCCGACCACGAAAAGACCAAGTGCTGCCAAGTACAGAACAAGGAAACCACAGAACATGCCGCCTAACATGAAAGCCACCCACGAGGCGGTGACGACCCACTCTTCAGTGGCAAATACATTCTCCGCTATCATCGCAATACCCGTTCCACCAAACGCAAATCCAATCGTAAAAAGTGTAGCACGAAAGAGTCGATATCCGAGCACCATCACCACTATTCCGATAGCGATTGCTGCCATTGCTACAGTGCTACCCCCTAGATGAGTTCCTTTTGCGGAGTCGAAGAGCGATTCCATTGAGTCACTTGCTGTGGCTGTCTTGTTGATCGCACAAGACGAAAGCTCGATGACTTGAGTCGAAGCCAATACGAAAAGATTTCGTGACAGAGGATGTGAGACCATTATGTCACTCTTTTTAATGCTTTTGCTTATCACCTCGTTGCTATCTAAAGAAGTGAATGAATACACTTAACTACTCTCCATGGTGACAATAATGGGAATCAACTCGTCGCTCTGGGTCATGTGTCTCCAATGCACCAAAATGAGGACACTGCGCCTTGTACCACGTCTTCTGGATGGTTGAGAATATGTGTATCAAGTAGGGGCTTGATCATTTACTGCGTACTGAAGGCTTGTTGTACTACTGCCGAAATGCTTTACAGATGGAATTCATGAGCACTTAAGTCAGGAATGTTTCGGCATTGGCAGATACGCCTAAGTAGCATGATCCAGTGGCGTCTATTACGACACCTCACAAACATGGAGACAATTTCATGAAATCCTGTGAAGTGCTGGCGCCTTGTTAAATAATTTTAAGAGTAAGCATCTGACCGTGTTCGTCTAATGTCGCTCGATGCGGACAATTTTTTCTGAACAACACGAGCTGTCGTGGTGGACGTAGTCTCCGCAAATACGGCAAGGCTCGCGATAGGACTCGAATTCATACAAGTCAGACTCGCGCTCTGAATAGATAATACGCTTTTGACGTGGTATGCGCTCTTTGTACTCGATGATTTCGTCAGTAGCATCAAGATCGACGTACTGTTGGCGAGAGACATTAGCATAATGTAGCGATGAGGCCTGTTGTTTTTTGCTTTTTTTCTTGGTAGAATCCTGCTGATGAACCTCGCGAATTTCGCGAACTCGAGGTTGACGCTGCTCTCTGACTTCTCTTTGACGACGCACTTGACGACGGGGTGGAGCCTCCATGTCTGGATTGTCTTGGTTCTGGTTACGTGCAGTCTTCTTCTCGATGTATTCAGCAACATCAACTCGTTTGCCAAAACCTTCAGGTCTTTTGTCCTTGACGTTGCGAGCAGTCTTGCGGAATTGAATGTACATACCGAGCACGAAAAGCACAATGATTCCAGCGAGGTATCCCCACCACGCAGCTGGAATGGTATACACAGTCTCGCCATCAATGTCTTCCGATGCGTACTGCTCGAGATCACTGGGATTGGGAAATCACCAGCGAAATACCCCACACTCCATACAACCATGCCGGATCCGAAGAGACTTGTCGAAATGATCAACACGGGCTTCCCTACCTTCAGTGCCAGTACCCCGAACAGAATTCCTAGCACTACGCACATCAACGTAAGCAAATCCTTGGTATGACCAGGGTAGATCATGTATCCGAACGTATTGGTAAGGATCATTGCCGTCATGATACCAGTCGCAGCACCAGCAACGAAAGTGCTCAACGGATAAAGCCACGTGACTACAGCACCACAGAGAACCCCACCAACTCCGAATGCAATCCAAGACGCCAAAATCACCCACGTTTCATCTCGGAACATACGCTCGGTGATCATCGCAATAGCAATACCACCAGCGATAAATCCAACAACGAAAAGCGCAGCACGGATCAGTCGAAAGCCGAACGTAAGCATCACGGCACCGACGATCATCGCAGTCGCAGCCATAATACTACCTCCCAATTGAACACCCTGAGCTTACTGATGAGTGATTCGACACTGTCCGTAGCAGAGCCGATGTCGGCTGAGACTTTGGGTATACGCAGTATGAGCATTGGCACAATGAGTGCCATCTTCGAAGACCACAACACTGACATGTGTCTCGTAGTTATCCCTATACCTTCAATTTGGAAATGGTTAATGGAGACTTGCTCGGGTTTCCACCCGTAGCCATCCCATGGTGACTTCACTTCAGGGATCGTTGAAAGCACATGGATTTGGTGGCGCAATGGATCGCTTTGTGGCTTCTAAAGGGGCTCTCAGATAGGCAATGGACCAGTTGGTTCATTAAGACAGGAGTAGCTAGGCAAAGCCAGCAACATCCGACACCTTACTGCTGTGACAGCAGTGCTATCTGTTTTGGGGTGAATTATCACCAGAAGCTTACCTCCATGAAGTCCATGCAGACGCAACTGTCCGACACGCTAGGAAAGCATGTGTCAGCTGAATTCGACGCTAAAATGCACCGTAGGCATCCACTACTGATGTAAACTGGCAGACTGGCTGAGGAAGCCTCGATCGCAGACGATTTAGCAGAAATGTCACTATCTGGTGTTGTTGTCGAGACACCTCCGATGTCTAAGAGGTCGAGATCCAGCACGTTAGTTAGTCACAAATGGTATCGCAAAGGTTGTCTTACTCATTGCTGTAGATAAACAGCGACGATCCTTCATCCCCGTTGAAGACAGTAAAGAGGAACGTAGCCTCGATGGTTATGTCGACAAGCTGCTTTATTAACTTCTAGCGCTTTTCGGCTTGACCTACTGCTACAACTACTCATCTTAAAGTTCTGCTTCATGTACTTCTTCCTTCACCCCCTTGAGGAGTTCATGTTTGATGATTGTACACTAGGTCTGACGTCCATAGGAGTCTTCGTTGTGATGGATTCAGCCCTTGCTTCCAGGAACTTTGACCTGTAATTGCTGATGGACTGAGCCTCCGTGTTTCGTGAATAAAGTCGGCAGAACGACTGAGGCGCGTATGACGTTGGTTGGAAATCGGACTCTCGTGCCGTGCTCGCAACAGGTTCCATCACGGGAATTGTCGGTCGCTGCTTCTCACTCTCGACATATACAGCATCGATAGGGTACCCGAAGCCGTTAGCACCGAAACCTGCGAATTCGTCGTCGACGGCAGTGCGACCAGTCTTGTTAAATTGCATGAACATACCGAACGCTGCGATCACCACGATTCCACCAAGGTAGCCCCACCAAACCGTCGGGATTGAGTACACCAGGTCACCGTTCGCGCTCTGTGTCGCGTACTTCTTAAGGTTGTTCGGGTACGGGAAGTCCCCAACGAAGAAACCAACACCCCAAACAAGGTTCGTAGCACCGAAGATGCTGATCCCCACGATTCTGCAGGCTTGCCGTGCTTCAAGCGACAGCAGCAAATATGACACTGAAAACCACGCAAAAAAGAGTGAACACTTCTTGAGTCTGACCTGGGAAAATGTAGTACGCCGCTGAATTAGTGACCATAACAGCGAGGGCAATTCCTCCTGCCACTCCTGCAATGAAGTTGCTCTTTGGATGGACCCACAATGCCATACCACCGCACAAAGCACCACCGAAGATGAATGCAAGCCACGAACCGATAGACCAGAATGACTTGTCGACCAACATGCGCTCCGTAGTCACTGCGATGCCCACAGCTCCAAGTGCGAATCCAATGGCAAAGACAGTCTCGTACATGAACCGATACCCGTACACCACCATTCCACCTCCAACAATAACGGACACCACTGCAACGATGCTCGCGCCCAAGTTGATCTCGTCAGTCGAGTCGAAGATTGAATCGTCAATATGTGATACCGTGTCGTTCGCGGCCTGTACGCACGCAACTAGGCTCAGTAAAAGCACAAAGAGCATTGACGAACGTGTCATTTTTTTCAAGTATGCTGTAAACTGCACGAAGCAGTGAGAATTGGGGAATGCGAGGCGGCCACGGTCAAGTTGCTGTAGTACATGCACTGGTTCTAGGCGCCATGCGGCTGGAGCTCAGCTACCATAATACCACATGACATAAGACACTTTGACGGACTTGTGGGTCACAAGAGCTCCAAGTTGTGGCTCCTAGACACAACGACAACACACATTCGGAGCCCGTACAACATCTGGGAATGCTCGATGTGCACATTTGTGCTCGACAATGCTAAATGATAATGCAGCTGGCATTAGCGATAACCAGCTCTCATCAAGCGACACTGCGATAATGAGGCTGCGTGGAAATGGTAGGCCATCTGTGGATCCTACGCTTGGTTGTCGATGCTTGTTGAGACCCTCACTGAGACCAACCAAGACGTCAATTGCAGAGACCCATGCAGTAGGTAATGCGTGGACATTTACGAACTTGCCACCTTGCAGTGAGGAAGCGAGTTTGCATGACTCGTTTCAGCACGTGTACTGCTCGTCCTAAACACTAGCAAAGTCACAGTGCACTACTCAACACCAAAGGTTTGATAAAGGTTGTGTATTGTCTGAAAATGGCAGGCACTCTGTCTAGTGTTACATCCTCTTAGTTACTCTGCTGTCGTCTCGCAAAGTCTTGAGTGCTTTTAAACGTGGCTCACGGGGTTGCCATAGCGAATGTTTTCCTGCTGTGGGGTACCGGCTTCCACGTACTGCACAGTCTCGGGACGCTGTCCCATGGCGTGCGACTTGTGGTAGACACCGCCGCGGCCAGTCTTGCGGAATTGGATGAACAGGCCGAGCACGAAAAGCACGAGGATACCAGCGAGGTAGCCCCACCAGGCGTCTGGGATCGAGTAGACCCAGTCACCGTTAATGTCCTTGGTGGCGTACTCCTTGAGGTCGCTGGTGGATGGAAAATCACCGGCGAAGTAGCCGATACCCCAGACCAGAATGGCAGCACCCACGAGACTGGTGGCGGTGATCAGCACGGGCTTCTCGAGCTTGATCGTGAGCACCCCACCAACGAGACCGAGTACGATGCACAGCACAATGAGCACTACCTGTGGGTGACTCGGGTAGATTTCGTAGCCGACTGAATTGTGGATCATCATGGCAAGAGCAACACCAGCAACGGCACCGGCGATAAAGATGCCGAGCGAGTAGAGGGACACGACAATGCTGCCGACGATCAGGCCACCGATCACGAAAGCGATCCAGGAAGCAGTGATCACCCACGACTTGTCGTCGAAGACGTGTTCAACGACCAGTGCCACCCCGACACCACCGGCGACGAAGCCGATAGCGAAGAGTGTGGCACGGAAGAGACGGTAGCCCATAACCACCATCACAGCACCGACCGCAATAGCGGCGATGGCGAGGATGCTACCACCCACCTTGATCCCCTTGGCGGAATCGAAGAGGGACTCGACAGTATCACTGGCGGAATCTGCGGCGCTTACTAGCATGGCTAGTTGGCTCAACATGAGCACGAAGAATATTGATATGGTAGAGCGAGGCATGTCAGTTGGTGGTTGGGTTGTTCACTTGGAGGTGAATTGATGAATGAGATGAGTGAAACGAGTCGATCCTCTGCCTTGGCGGTACGTTAGGCACGTTTCAGTAGCTGAGACCAAACTTTTTTTGCTGCGTAGGACAGCTACTGTAGTCTTTAACACATCCTAGTAGTGGATTTTCTCAAGATAAGTCGCTTTTGAATTTAGGTACGTATGGATATTGATTGGTACGCGATGCGGTACCGAGACATCGAATTGAGCTTTCCCATCCTCCTGTCCTTCATCAATCCATTGCGCTGTTTGAACATGTAGGACACAGCATTGCTTTTTAGGTGCTCATGGCCAAAAGTGAGGCGAATATCCGCGCGGTAGATTGAGTTCGTGCATGGCCGCTACGGTCACTATGCGATACGAGTCTCCAGCTCGATGTCGGAGCCAGTTAATGCACCTCACACCACAAACGCCCTTGATCTCCTGTCTACGAGTGAGCCCAAGGTTACCTTGTGCTAACGTCAGCTGACATATTATACCTAGTAATACTGAATGTCAAACGCTAGAGACCAAGAACACCTTGTCCTCTAGCGTTTGAAAATGGACAAGTGATGTCGCATCACCAGTGGTGGGTCACACTGCAGCTTTTACCTCGCCACAGCTAAGGCTATTCGACAGCGAACAAGGATGTGATGAAACGAAAATCAAATACATTTTACGAAGAGCATGCTATGCAGGTAGTTCTGGGCTTATACGGATCCCTCGAACTTGCCCTCAGTCTCGCCGTCGTCCTCATCCTTCTTATCCTCGACATCATCCTTTACGAGTACACCTGCCTCCAGTGTTTCGTCCTCCGAGACGTCTTCGTCAGCACTGGTCTCAGCCGCCATGGCCACGGCAGCTTCATCGTCGTTTGACTCGGAGCCGCTAGCACCACGGTGGCGAACCTTCCGTACAACAACGGCAAACGCCACAGCGATGACACCAACAAACGCTCCGACTATTGCACCACCCTCAATGAACTGGTTGGACTTCTCAGCGCTAGCCTCTTCGGCATTCTCGCTAGCAAGAGCGACGCTCTCATCGTTCAGCTGCTGCTGCTCCACTGTTACTGTGTCACCAAGCGAACCAGATCCAGAGCACGACTCCGAGCCGTTGAAAAAGTCCACGACATCATCGATGGCGCCCTGTGTGGCGCTCTTGGCACTGTCGTAGGCATCCTGTGTGGCACTCTTGGCATCCTCGTAGGCATCCTCTGTCGCGTTCTTCACATGCTCGTATGCGTCCTTCGTGCCATTCTTTACCGTGTCATAAGTGTCACTTACAGCACTAGCAACAGAGTCAACAGTGTCATCCACCCATCCCTTCTCCTTCTTCTCCTTCTTCGCCTTCTTCTTGTCCGTGACCTCGTCATCGTACGAATCGTACGATTCCTCATCCTCATCCAAGTCGTTTACATCCACCCACTCAGCATTTGATCCAGAAGCCGACGTTGAGTCGGAGCCATCGAAGAAGTCCTTTACATCATTGTACGCATCCTTCGTCCCGTTCTTGACGTGTTCATAGACGTCCTTTGTGCCGTTCTTTACTTTCTCATAACCACTCTCGGTAGCATTAGCCACAGTGTCAATAGCATCACTGATCCATCCCTTCTTATGCTTCTTGTGCTTGACATCCTCGTCGCTCTCACTGCCTTCATCCGAGTAGCTCTCACTGCCTTCATCCTCGTAACTCCCCGAGTCATCATCCTCATAACTCTCCGAGCCTTCATCACTCTCCGATCCCTCGTCACTCTCATCCTCGTAGCTCTCACTTCCCTCCTCTTCACTGCCTTCAAACTCCACAGATCCATCAAGGGATCCCGACGCAGAGTCCTCAAACTCCACAGACCCATCAAATGAGCCCGAGGTCGAGTCCACAAGAACGACATCATCGTACGAGCCCGAAGCAGACACAATTTGGGTCTGAATCTGCTCAACAGCCTCGTCTTCAGCCGATTCCGACTCCGACGCGTCACTCTCCGCCTCGCTCTCGTCCTCGCCGCTCTCCGACTCGGAGCCGTCCTGTGCCTCGTCCTCCTCACTGTCATCACTGCCGCTCCAGCTCGACTCCTCTCCCACGTTCTGTACGACGTCACCGCTGCCACTACTGACATAAACCTCCTGACTGCTGGACGACGCTGGCGCCTCCGTTACGCTCTTGTGATGCCGTCCATGGTGGTGTGCAGTCTGATCTGAGGTTACAGCGGCTGCTGCTAGAGCTGCGACGAGCAGGAAGAAGGTTCTGCGGAACGCCATGCTGCTTGGTGTGCGCTTGAGACCTCGAGAGGAAATTGGCGAATGATGTGAAAACTGAGGCGATCACCAGACGTTTAAGTCTGGTATCTGGCTAGCTGAAACCGATTTATGACATATGGATTTAGAGAGGTGAGGATCTTAGTGAGATGAAGATGTTAGTGGAAACTGGCTGGTAGTACCGTAGATAGTATGTAGGAACAGAGGTCACGGGTTGGAAAATCTACCAAGACTCGAGACACCGCACCGGCGCAGTTGCGGGTGGGATGTTTGCGAAGGGAACGTGGTCTGCCGATGTTTGTTGTTTGCGAAGGGAACGTGGTCTACTGACGTCGAGCAAACTTAGGGACGCGATGACTAGCAAGATACTTTGACTGTTGCTGTCGTGACGAGTCTTATTTGAAACCGACGAGCAAACTAACCAACAGCTCTTCAGCAAGTACGTCAGCAGTGAAACGAGTGATAGCCAGCTTCACATAGCTCTTCCAATATGTCGCTGCCACCTCAACATCCGCTTCAAACGGTGTTTCCTATCGATGTCTCTGATTTCCAGGCGGCTTGGCGCGAATGGATATTGACAAGCATATGGGCCTTGTTGGCGTCAATCTGCAGCTGAGACCGACTGAGTTAACCCAAAAACAACCACGTCATTGCACACAATGCATTGCAGCGACAACAGCGTAGGCAGTCAATGGCAATGATCATGATTTTCACTTTCTCGTGGGATTACGAGCCGGGCGTCGAGCAGCAAAAACGTACCGTAACTGATCTGATTTTGAAGTGCCTTTCCAAACGATCTGATGGCTACACCTTTACATCCTATACCAGTTCCATACCGCACTGTTTCGGTACGAACCGGTATCCAAATCGAGGTTTTTCTTTGTCACATACATTCGACAAGAGGTTTTTCCTGCTAGCCGCTCGTCGGACACGCCCCAAACTCACCACCAGAAGTGCAGCAGAACAGGAAGAGCCAAGATGCCGCCCAGCGTGAACCTCGTCAAGTTCTGGTCCAAGTTCGGCCCCGAGTTCGGTCGCACCACGCGCCACCTGTCGCCGTATGAGGTGCACCCGGTGCGTAGCCTCATCACGACGATGCCATACAAGACGATGCGCAAGATCAAGGAGAATGGCCTGGTGCTCATCCCGGCCACGCTTCTGCTGGTTGGCACTGTCAAGTGGGGCACCAAGGCCAACGACGAGGAGCACCGCACGCACTGGAGCTAAACGGTCAACAATACAAGAGGAATGTGGTGCTCCCTTGGAGCGCCGTTCTACTGGATGCAGGTCTGAAGGATAGAGATCACAGCAGAGGAGCGGTGTATTGTAGCTACGTGGCTCGTGGACTTGTGACACTGGAACGAGGCTGCGTGCTGTGTGGCTGCTGACGAGGGAGTCGTTAAGTACACGAAGTAATCAAGAAACACGCAGAAAAAGATGAACACATTGCAGCATTTGCAAGGCTTTTAGACAGAATGCATGGGTGAACTAACTCTGTTCTATGCTATTAGACAGATGAAGCTGCACAAGACGGCAAGGAGACAGACAATTTTCCTTCCCAACTTGGTATGTATTTTCTGGATGCTAGCATACACTACTGCATTAGTCACTATCTCCCCACTATCATTTGGATACTGCTCTACTTGATTCTCATCGTCACTAAGACATACCAGCAGCGATGTATTACATATTTTCAGTTCTAGCTGTCGTCTTTATCATTTGTAGATCAGTTATTGGCTGAAATCCAAAACTTATCGATCACTATTGGCTGAAATTCGGAAAGGTGGAATATCCATCGACTGTCTATTTCAATCGCTCTATACTCAGAAAGAGCGAGTGAAAGGCCACTAAACTGCTCCGTGCACGTGCCTGCAGCTCTACTAAGGGCCATCGCAACCGCCTGGCACTCCAAGACCTCCATTCGGCCATGATGAACTCGACGCACGCACCACAGAGCCACGGACTGCCGCCATCCAAGCCAAGCTCCAGCACGTCGCAGAGACCTCCTCATCCCATGCGTAAACCATCCACCAAGGCTCTGATTCTACAGCAGAAGCAACAGGAAGAACAACGACGAGCGACGCTCGCCAGAGCTGATACTGTGGACGACACGATTCTGAGTCGGGCGACGTCGGAAGTCGCGCCTCAGTTGACGCCGGAAGAGGCAGCGGCGCTTCGTGATCGCTCCAATTCACTGGCAATCATGGAGTCTATGCGCTCGCATCTACCTGGTAATAGCCACACTATGAGTGTGAAGGCTACGGCTAAGCTGAAGAAGGAGATGGACAATGCAGCACAAGTGGTGGAGACATTCCTATCTCCGAAACTGCTGAAAGATCAGTCGATTCCTCATGAACTACTGGCGGAAGCGTATGGCCTCGTGTTTGTGACAATGTACAAAGTGGGCTTCTTGTTCTCAGGCAAGGTCGGTACGGGATTTATCATCTCACGTACGACGGGAGGATGGTCAGCTCCCAGTTTTCTAACGTCAGGAGGTTTTGGATTCGGGATGATGGCGGGTGGTGAAGTTGTCAATTACATGATCATTTTGAACTCAAGGAGCGCTGTTAAGGTTTTCACACGAAATGGTCAAGTGCAACTGGGATCAGAGCTTGACATTGCAGTCGGACCCATTGGTCGTGCTGCTAGTGCTTCACTTAATGTTGGTCCAGGCGGCATTGCACCAAATTACTCGTACAGTCATAGCAAGGGACTCTACGGTGGCATTGGACTCAGTGGCGGTGTCATCTGCACGCGCAAGTCGCTGAATGCCAAGTGCTATGGACCAAATGTGACAGCGCGACAGCTCTTGGGAGGAGAAGTAGCCTGTCCGTTAGCTGAACCACTCTGGAGAGCGCTGGACAAGGCGCTGGGTATGCAGCGCGAGTACGTGAACGGTTTCCCTGTGTTGGCCCCCACGTACACAGGTTTGGCGTGCGATGCATGTGGCCGCGTCCACACGACAGACAGCAACCCGAATGTGTGTCCGAACTGTGGAAACTTGTTGGTCTACAGCGTCAGTGTCCACTCTGGTCGGCGCAACACCAGTCAACTCATTACGTCGACGTCGACTCCGGCAGCGTGAGAGCGTAAAACCTTGTGCTGCCATTGAGCTCCAATTTTCGTGTACCATGTATGACATGTGCATGATCGGCAGCTTTAGCGCCGCAGTGCACGCTTTATTTTATACAGAGACGGAAGGTAATCGAATGAAGTGCTTCTTGCTCCCTATGATACTGTGCACTTCAACATGAAACGTGTGACGAGTCACTGCAGACTGTAGTACAGTGGTCTCTCAGACTACTGTACTACTCATCGCGTTGAGTACTGCACGCGAAGCATAAACATCTCATAGGAAGGTTTATGGAGTCCTGACGTACACTAGGGTGCACAGCTCACGGAGCTGTACGGAGCCAGCAGTGGCACGTTTCGAGTAGGAGAAGCGAATGGTTAGCTCAAGATTTAAATGAACTTGAGCATGAAGAGTGAGCGCTGGACAAGACGGTACAGGAGCTAGTGAACCACCGAGCGGGATGCCAATTGGGGTGAAATTCCACCGTGAAGGCACTGGCAAGATTTTGCAGCCAGTTGCACCAGGTACCGACAGTCTCCGAGGTGGTGAAGTGCCTCCCGACTCGAAGATTCCGTTGATGAGGTCGAGTTCGTCTGAAGAGAAGGAAGATGTGGACGAGATGATGGAGCGACGGGGAGGCGACAGGAAGAGCGACCATTATACGAAGAGAAAGACAAGAGAGAGTCGAGGAGACGACTCGATGGAGTTGAAAGACCTCCGAGTGATTGGCATTGAAGCAATAGCAGAGGTCAATCCGATTGCACAGATGGGAAGACAACGTGGTCGTTTGCCATTACTGATTCGATGTGACTAGATCAAGTGATGATTGATTAGACTTGACGATGAGTACGTTAGGTTTTAACTGTTATTCTCTCAACTGTCAGCAATGGACTGCTGCTCGTACAGCCAAACTGCTCCCCGACTCGTGCTGAAGTATTGTTTACCTGCAGGAGGAAGCTTGTTTCCCCATGTCTTGCGTTGCACTAATGAATACTTGACTCCGTTCTTGTGTCACCGGATCTTCACTGCTGCTTGTGAGGAAGGGGAGTCGCAACGTATTTTGGAGTTTTTACTTCAGCGGACTACGCCAGTTTGGAAAGATGCAGTGTGTGGGGTAGTACGAGGTGGCCATCTACACGTGCTTCGTTGGATGGCCAAGCTCCAAAATGGTCCATGGAAAGCAGACTTTGATAATGTTTTGGGAATCGCAGCTACACACGGTCATTTGGATGTTGTGAAGTGGTTGTATGAACGTGGAATGGACTGGCACACATTGCAGAGTATGGATAAGTCTGCATCTGGATATATCGAGAAGACTTGGTTGTTCAAACACTGCTTGTCTGATGCGTTGAAGTTGGCAGCAGCGCACGGACACCTTGAGGTGGTAGAATGGATCTACAACAACCGCACGGATAAATGTGAAATCACGAGCAGAATAATTGATAAGGCTGTAGCAAACGGACATCTCGCTATTGTACAATGGTTGCATAGCATCAGTGGTGAAAATTGTTCTGCTCGAGCGGTGGATGCAGCAGCTAAGAACGGACACCTGGAGATATTACAGTGGCTGCAATCGAATGATCTTCTAACTTGTACAATAGATGCGATGGATGGGGCTGCTGAAAATGGACACCTTGAAATTGTGAAGTGGCTGAACGAAACTAGCACCACAGGTTGCTCATCACTAATCTTGTATCATGCTGCCTGTAATGGGCACCTTGAAATCGTCGAGTGGCTCTATAAAAACATCAATATTCCTTTTCACAGCTATGGTGCTACAACTGCAGCCGGAAATGGTCATTTGAAAGCACTTCAGTGGTTCCACATTCACTTTCCAAACGAATTTTATGCTACGACAATGGATACCGCTGCCGAGAATGGACACTTAGACGTGGTCAAGTGGTTGCATGAGTATCGGAATGAAGGTTGCACCAAAATGGCATCGTTCTATGCTGCATATGGCGGCCATTTGGAAACTATTCAGTGGTTGAACGAGCACTATCCTGAAAAATTTGTGCCTGAGGCGATGGATCGAGCAGCGGAAAATGGTCATTTACACGTTGTCAAGTGGTTGCATGAAAATCGACGTGAAGGTTGTACTACATATGCGATGGATAGTGCAGCCAGATACGGTCACTTGGACGTGGTTTTGTACTTACTAGAGCACAGAAGCGACGGGTTTTCAAGTGATGCCATGACAAGTGCACAAGACATTGAAGTGCACTGCTTGTTTAGTGCAGATGACGACATTCAGATGAATTCTCGATCAAAGCATACTGACCGTGCTCAGTTGGTCATGTTGCAATCCGTTTTCAAAACACGACCCTCATTTGTCCAAGGTTGCCTCAGATGTTTGGCTGAAATCGCCTGTGAAGGTTTAATCGAGATATTGGACTGGGTCAATCAGTTTGGTCTCGAGTTGCGCTCGCCTGCTCCCATTCGTGACACAATCGCTCGTGGTGACGTGAAGTTGTTGCAGTGGTTCTACCAAAATGGGTTTGAGGTGTGTGAACCAGATTTTTTCGTGTTGGCGGTTGATGAAGGTCATCTAGATACAGCTCGATGTCTTTTGAATCATGGGTACGAGATAAACTCGCTCGAGTTAGCCGAAATGGCCGGAAGAAATAGGAACACTCCGATGCTTCGTTGGCTCGTTGACCATGGACCTCCCCTCAATCTACAAGTAGTGACGACGTTGGCAAAGGGATATCGTCACGTGGAGATAATGTCGTGGGTTTCTGAGTCTGTCCGAGTCCAGGTTGTTCTTGAGGCACTGAAGAAAGAGGAGCTCGAAGTGTTATGGCGGGTTCTTACGCGTACCCAGTTTAGTGATGAGAGTTCACAGCAGATTATTCGTGATGGAATTGAACGCTCGAATCTTTTGTTGTGGTTTCAGGAAAATCTAGCGAAGTTTGCAGTATGCCGTTGGTGCTTTACGAGAAAGCTCAGGCGGTCAAACTGCCCATAGAATTGCTGGCGTGTCTAGAATGCTAACGGATGCCATCACGTAAAATTTGAATCCCAATCAGGATAAAGTTTTACTTTTGTGTGTGTTCGGCAATAATAGTACTTCAATAAGTACATTGAGCTCTTGTGAATCGTAAGACTTGGGATATTTGGCTCGTAATTCGTTCGCTGTGACTTCCAAATCGGTTATCACCTGCACACAGAGATGGCGTCTCCTACGTAGTAAATCTTGTTGTATGTCTACCACAAGTGATCTTTGTCGGTCTCTAAAAAGTTGTAATCGACGAATAGTGAACAGGTTTTCACACGGAATGGTTACGTACAACCGGGATCAGAGCTTGACGTTGTTGCTGGACCCATTGATCGTGCTGTTAATGCCTTCATTAATGTTGGTCCGGGGGTAGGACCAGGGCGATGCGTGTGGATGCATCCACACGACAGACAGCAACCCGAATGTGTGTCCGAACTGTGGAAACTTGTTGGTCTACAGCGTCAGCGTCCACTCTGGTCGGCGTAACACCAGTCAACTCATTACGTCGACGTCGACTCCGGCAGCGTGAGAGCGTAAAACCTTGCTGCTATGGAGCTCCAATTTCGTGTACCATGTATGGCATGTGCATGATCGGCAGCTTTAGCGCCGCAGTGCACGCTTTATTTTATACAGAGACGGAAGGTAATCGAATGAAGTGCTTCTTTCTCCCTTTGATACTGTGCACTTCAACATGAAACGTGTCACGAGGTAGGTTTATGGAGTCCCGACGTTGATGCGGAGCTGTACGAAGACAGTGGTGGCGCATTTCGAGTAGGAGAAGGGGATGGTTAAGCTCAAGATTTCGATGAACTTGAGCATAAAGAGCGAGCGCTAGAAAAGACTGTACATCTGATCAAGTGCTGCTCTGCCTTAGTAAGCCCATTATCGTTCGCTAAATTGTTATAAAATTACTTTAGTTTTTGACACCTTTGGCGTTAGATGTTTTGCAAGGTACGCTGAGAAACTGAGAAGTACAAGAAGTGATGAGGCCACTAGTAGTAGTTTAGAAGTAGACCCAAGAGTTGACATTTTTCACCTTACACAAAGCAAGCTCCTCACCTGGATTTAACTCCTTGATAACAACTTTTAGCGCTTGCGCTTTCTCGTAAAACACCAACAGCATACCTCAAACTTCGCTAGATTTTCCTGAAACCACAACGAAAGATTCGAGCGTTCAATTCCATCACGAATAATCTGCTGTGAACTCTCATCACTAAACTGGGTACGCGTAAGAATCCACCATAACACTTCGAGCTCCTCTTTCTGCAGCGCCTCAAGAACAACCTGGACTCGGACAGATTCAGAAACCCACCACATTATCTCCACGTGACGATATCCCTTTGCCAACGTCGTCACTACTTGTAGATTGAGGGGAGGTCCATGGTCAACGAGCCAACGAAGCATCGGAGTGTTCCTATTTCTTCCGGCCATTTCGGCTAACTCGAGCGAGTTTATCTCGTACCCGTGATTCAAAAGACATCGAGCTGTATCTAGATGACCTTCATCAACCGCCAACACCAGAAAATCTGGTTCACACACCTCAAACCCATTTTGGTAGAACCACTGCAACAACTTCACGTCACCACGAGCGATTGTGTCACGAATGGGAGCAGGCGAGCGCAACTCGAGACCAAACTGATTGACCCAGTCCAATATCTCGATTAAACCTTCACAGGCGATTTCAGCCAAACATCTTAGGCAACCTTGGACAAATGAGGGTCGTGTTTTGAAAACGGATTGCAACATGACCAACTGAGCACGGTCAGTATGCTTCGATCGAGAATTCATCTGAATGTTGTCATCTGCACTAAACAAGCAGTGCACTTCAATGTCTTGTGCACTTGTCATGGCATCACTTGAAAACCCTTCGCTTCTGTGCTCTAACAAGTACAAAACCACGTCCAAGTGACCATGTCTGGCAGCACTATCCATCGCATACGTTGTGCAGCCTTCACGTCGATTTTCATGCAACCACTTCACAACGTGTAAATGACCATTCTTCGCTGCTTGATCCATCGCATCAGGCACAAATTTTTCAGGATAGTGCTCGTCCAACCACTGAATAATCTCCAAATGGCCGCTACATGCAGCATTGATCGGAGCCATGTAGTTACAGCCTTCGTTTCGGTACTCATGCAGCCACTTGATCACATCTAAGTGTCCATTCTCAGCAGCGGCATCCATTGTCGTAGCATAAAATTCGTTTGGAAAGTGAATGTGGAACCACTGAAGTGCTTTCAAATGACCATTTCCGGCTGCAGTTGTAGCACCATAGCTGTGAAAAGGAATATTGATGTTTTCATAGAGCCACTCGACGATTTCAAGGTGCCCATTACAGGCAGCATGATACAAGATTAGTGATGAGCAACCTGTGGTGCTAGTTTCGTTCAGCCACTTCACAATTTCAAGGTGTCCATTTTCAGCAGCCCCATCCATCGCATCTATTGTACAAGTTAGAAGATCATTCGATTGCAGCCACTGTAATATCTCCAGGTGTCCGTTCTTAGCTGCTGCATCCACCGCTCGAGCAGAACAATTTTCACCACTGATGCTATGCAACCATTGTACAATAGCGAGATGTCCGTTTGCTACAGCCTTATCAATTATTCTGCTCGTGATTTCACATTTATCCGTGCGGTTGTTGTAGATCCATTCTACCACCTCAAGGTGTCCGTGCGCTGCTGCCAACTTCAACGCATCAGACAAGCAGTGTTTGAACAACCAAGTCTTCTCGATATATCCAGATGCAGACTTATCCATATTCAGCAATGTGTGCCAGTCCATTCCACGTTCATACAACCACTTCACAACATCCAAATGACCGTGTGTAGCTGCGACTTCCAAAACATTATCAAAGTCTGCTTTCCATGGACCATTTTGGAGCTCGACCATCCAATGAAGCACGTGTAGATGGCCACCTCGGACTACCCCACACACTGCATCTTTCCAAACTGGCGTAGTCCGCTGAAGTAAAAACTCCAAAATACGTTGCGACTCCCCTTCCTCACAAGCAGCAGTGAAGATCCGGTGACACAAGAACGGAGTCAAGTATTCATTAGTGCAACGCAAGACATGGGGAAACAATCTTCCTCCTGCAGGTAAACAATACTTCAGCACGAGTCGGGGAGCAGTTTGGCTGTACGAGCAGCAGTCCATTGCTGACAGTTGAAGAATAACAGTTAAAACCTAACGTACTCATCGTTTGTCAAGTCTAATCAATCATCGCTTGATCTAGTCACATCGAATCAGTAATGGCAAACGACCATGCATTCTTCTTTCATTGACCTCGATGATACTAGTATTGCACCAACGCACTATGAGGAAGTTTGCCAGTTTATCTTCCCTGCTTCGGATACTTATTAGCTCTTGCTTTCATTGACGTACGTTGAATGTTGCACTCACTCACTCATCGTACAATTTGATATATTCATACCACCTCAACAACTCACGTCCCTGCTGTCTTTTCACGTATTTTCTTGCGAGCGATATCCAATGTGTTGCTGAGCGAAACCTTTTTAATGCATTGCGTGCAAAAGGATCGACTGATCTCAACCACGGAATCAGTCGTCGCATCCAACGTGTACACCAATTTCTTCTTGCAACAACGGGAGCAAATCGTATTCGTGCAAATGCCACAGGTTTTGACACTGCCCCAACGTCCAAAGTACTTGCTACAACTGGCGCAAGCTGAGCGAGTAGACAGAGGTTTAAGAGATTTAATTTGCAATTCGCCCCAAGCTGCCTGCTCCGACATCCGCCATGCGAGTTTTTTCACTTGTGAGAGCTGGGCGATTCGTGAATGGGACAACCACTGGTTAGCGATGACTTGTAATGCGAACATCGGACTGCTCTTCATCTCGGTCTCAAAGTCGAAAAAGCCCCGTGCATAGCACTCCACTGTAGATGCTGTGGATTGTCGGTAGAAAAAGCAGATTGAGCGGTTCCCACGATCAATATTGTGGATGTCAAGTTGCGGAAGCTTGACAAAGTCGATAGAGTGTGTTAAGTTGTAGCCCACTCGCTCTCCCGACGGAAAATGCATGAACCCTGTGGTGTCTAAACAAACGTAGTCACGAGTGTTGTAGAGCTGCCATTTGATGCTCATGTGTCGAACCGGGTCGTCCTCGGTAGGTTGCATAAGACAATTGAGAATTTTACTCTGTTCGACGCCATCTCGAAGCACTCGGTCCTTAATTTGTTGATCAGCATCCGTGGCAGCCACAACGCCATACATGATTTCGTCTAGACTACCTACGACAGTTCCAAGCATCATGACGGATGGAAGACTGGAAGCTTGAGCACCATGGATGCGCTCTTCGTAGACGCGAAAATCCCCCATCCTGCGCATTTCGTGCCACTTGTTGCTAGGAACTTGGTCTTCTGTCTTGGATCGATGCGTGAGCTGTGAGTATTGCTTCAGATAACTCATCACCAGCTCCATCTCCAGTCTCATAAGTGTCGTTTTGTCAGCTTTAGTTACCTCAAGTTCGGGTAGTTGCTGTGTCAAGGTTGGTGCTGGCATGTCTACGATCGTGACAAATACGAAATGAGAGATCTGGACGGCGGACCTCACACTCCAGAGACGTCGACGATACTCTTCGATATATTCGAAGGTAGCTATCATAGTTTCGGACAATTCTCCAAACTACTACAAGTACTACAAACAGAATTTAAAGATTCTACTACATGTACCAGTAAAGCATTAGCTTCACATTTTAACGACCTCGTCAAACATATCAAATCCATTGTCTGAGTGAGAACCGCAGTGATCAGCATCACCAACAAGGTATAATGATAATTACCAAAGGGTAGCAATTATTTTGCTGACGAAAATGTTCAGAATATGGTCATCAAGTTAATGCAGCGAGCCCCACCTCTAACGTTAATGTAAGTGTGGACGGCCGATAAATGACCAGTACAAACCGAACGTGTGCAGCGAATTTTTCGTTTGGCGCAAGTCATTGGAATGGCACGTTAGAGTACCTTGCGAACGTTTCTCTATAGGCGTTTTCATTTCGGTGCCAGCGTCAACTTCAACAAGAGCTCAGTCATTACAGTCCCCACATCGCGTTGTAGTTCGTAGGCTACTATGCAGTATGTCGTAATCTTGCAGCATTACGAGCTTTCGTGTGAACGCGAAGTGATATGGAGCAATTCATTTCATTTAATTATGTTTGTCGTGCCAAGCAAACATGCCGTGTGACTGGGAAGTAGCCTACGACTTCCAGGTTAGACAACAGCATGTCAAAATCGGCAAAATCGCGCCACAATTGCTATGGTTACGTTCTACCTTTCGCAGTTTACGTCGTGCTCCTGCAATACAGAGCTCCGGGTGTCATCAAATTCTTCATCATCTTCTTCGTTGGTAGGAATATCGCCTCGACACACTTCAGCAAAATTATGAGCACACCCGCGGTCAAACGGATTGTAAAACTCGTCCATGGGAGTTTTCAGGTACGGGTACTTGTCCTTGTTGAAAACTTCGTTTGTTGTCAGATTGCGGCTCACGTTGCGTAGCTGGATTATCAGTAGTGTGACAGTCGGTAAGCCGAAAACAGTAGAGCAGACCACTAGCCCAACGTGAATACCATGTAGTATCACAGTTGATGATTCCGCATGTATTTCTCCAGCTAGTGCCCATGTAGGAGGTTGCAACCAATACCATGGCCACAACAATGTGTCTCTAGAGTCGACATCAACGCTGAGGGGAGGAGGGTGCAATGGGAAACGTCCAAGCAAAATACTCAACGATATTGTGCCGATTGTAAAGCAGAAACCCGACAGCGTGACAAGAAATATCAGGAAGCTTCGGTGATTACCAATGCCCACGCAGTTATTGATCCACGGACAATGATGGTCAAAACGGTATACGCAACGTCTGCAGGCCGAACAGTGTTTAGAGCGCTGTGGCTTGCGCGTGACGCAGGTCGGACACGGTACGGCGTTATCTTCTGTGGCCAAGAGTTCGTAAGCTGGGTGCGTGGAGCGTGGAACATACCCTGGATCCTTGTTGCAAACGTACACGTACATAATACACGTGAAAGTCAAAAATGCCAATCCCATGGTCTGATACTGCGTTGTGTGAGCTTGAGTCTGAGGTGGCAGGCATGGCACTGCAAAAATCAGCGACAGAGTCGCTGTTGTAAACACCATGCCAAAAAAGAAGAGCACGGAGGCGCCATTGCGTGAAGCCCAAGCCACTAAACGATCTGATGAACCAGCCTTCAAAGCGCTCGCTGTGTCAAAGTGCGCACCTTGTCGCGCAATATCCATCGCCGTCCTACCGTGCTTGTCCTTGGCGTTCACAGGTGCTCCTTCAACGACAAGTTGTTTAGCCAGGAAGGCGTCACCAAGAGCACTCGCAATCATGAGTGGTGTCTGTTGCTCGGAATCGCAAATCTTCTGATTCGCCCCGTATCCCACAAGCAGCATTGCAGTATATTGGAACCCCTCGAAAACAGCCCAGTGCAACGCTGTAGCCCCACGACTGTCTGTCTGGTTTACATCTGCCCCACGGTACACAAGCAAGCTCACAAATGCTGCGTTACCTGTGCTAGCGGCATAATGCATAGCCGTCATCCCCGACGAGTTCATAGCGTTCAGTGATGCTCCAGAGTCAATCAACGTGATTGCACAAGCTACTGACGTACACAGCATCAATGCTGTCGCGCGATGTTTGGATTCTCCACAGCGACTATCCAAGAAATCCTGCAGTGTTCCACATGCCCGTTCCTCCTGCTCATGTTCCTGCGTCTCCGTGCTTGCATTGCTGTTCGTCTCATCATCCAGCTCTTTATCCGAAGCACACTCGGGACTCCCATGTCCATTCTGTCCTCTCAAGTGAATATGTCTCTTCTTGTCTCCATTCATCTTGATCAGCATTTCTCTCTCTCTTGGAAAATATTTTTTAGCCACAGATACCAAATAGGCCACCACCGTAGGATGTTCATACAACACTGCAAGATGCAATGCATTCATCTGATGTCTAGCTTCATGCACCGTCAAGAGACGGTAGATACTATCAGCCACTCGTCGTCTCGTAGCTTCAGCCACAGCTCTCTCTGTACGTTTCTCCTCCTGCATCTGTCCCTGTCTCTCTGCAGCTTGAACTGCTTTACTGATAGCCATCTCCACTGCACTCTGAGCTTGGAAATAGTCTCCTTTCACACAGGCCGAGCCCAGGACCTTTGCAGGGGATGCAAAGTACGCGTATTGACTCTCAGAAGCTTCCTCGTCGTCACTTTGAGGCTCATCATCTTCATGTTGAGACAGCAATGCTGAGAGGTTGCCAGAGCGACGTGGAGACGTCTTGTGGTCCTCCTCAAGCTCTTCATTCGGCAGAATAGCGAATGGAGAGAAAGCTGAGGAGGATGGGGACGACGCCGCGTAGCTTGGAGACAGCAATGGCGCGCCAGAACCAGAACCAGAGGGAGAACGTGGTCCAGACGATGATCCGCCGATTAAAGGCGTCAATTCCGTGGCTGCATCGACCTTAGGAGAGCGCATCTTGAGGCTTGTTCGTGGAGGCTTATTTGTGGCAGTGAAGGTGCTATTTGTGGCAAGAAATGGCAATGTGAAATAAGACTGTTATCGAGATGGCATCGAAAGAGCGAACAAGACAATGGAAGAAAGCTAAGTGGGATCTCGTGACCAGCGTACGGGAAGGATCCGATGCACTCGAGCTGCAAGTGGCAGAGACTTGCTAGAAAACTCAGCTTGTCACTATTCTGAATTGATGTGGTCAGTATATCGAGGGCTCGTGTATCCCGTCACTATCGCGGGGGATCTAGAGAGACACGTTTTTTGGCGTGTTGGCTACGTCATTCGCAAAGTGTCCAAGCAGAACGCAAGTGATCATGGCGTCCGCTCCAGGTGTATGGGACTCGGCCACGCAGACATTCCATGGTGGACAGGACTGGAAGTTCCTGGCCAACTTTGCTGAGGATTTCAGTGTGACTACCAATGGACTGGGTACACCCAAGAAGGCTCTGGAGGCAGCTACACAGGCCATGAGCACTGTGCATCACTATCCTCCGGCCGACTTCCAGCCCGCTATTAGCCATTTGGCCGAGTTCTTGTGGCCCCAGAACTGGCAGCAGAATTTGCCGTTGCTACTGATGGGCAACGGAGCCAGTGAACTCATTGATCTGGTGATCCGCAGTGTCCAGCCTGGCGGTTGGCGCCCGGGAGGCACCGTCACGCAGTACAAGGAGTACGAGCGCTCGAGCAAGGCTGATGGCCGTGAAACACTGGCCTGGAACGACCCAAAGGCCGCCCTCACGTGCCTCGTTAACCCCACAAACCCCACGGGGGACTACTTGAACGTGGAGGAGATGAAGAGCTACATTGAGACCAACTGTCCGGACAACCACACCATCATCATTGACGAGAGTATGCAGCCGTGGTTGGGTCCCAAGTGGCGTGAAGACTCGCTGATTCACCAACGTGAGTGGGTCAAGCAGCTCAGTGAGACTCGCCGCATTAATGTCTGGGTCATGACTAGCTGGACCAAGATCTGGTCTTGCACCGGGCTCCGCATCGGCAGTGTGGTGGCCCCTACGCCCGAACACGCTGCGGAGATCAAGCGTAAGCAGGTTCCATGGTCCGTCAACTCCATGGCGTTGGCCTTCGTGTCTGCTGTGGTCAAGGATGACGCGTACCTTCAGGAAACTTGGGATGTCACGACCAAGTGGCGCGCCAACGCCGTGGAGCAGCTGTCCAAGCGATTCCCGACGTGGGAATTCTTCGGCAAACCATTCCTGTCGTGGATCTGGTTGGACACCAAGTCTGTTGCTACATGCGAAGAAGCCTGTAAGCTGGCCAAGGAGCACGGTGTGCCCGTACGCAGTGGTAAACCTGGCTACAACCTCCCCACCTTCGTCCGCATTGCAGTACGTAGTCCGGAACAAACGGCCGTGCTGCTCAAGGCCTGGGAGCCCCTTCAGTAAACCCTACAGTACTAGCAGCTCAGCATCAAAGCACACAACATGCAGCTAGTTTTTTCATTGGAATCATCTAATTTGCTCTCTTCACTCCCTGTCCGGTGACATCCGATGGTCCAGTCTCTTGAATTTACCTTCCCAGCCCCGCACAACGTCCGTGTACTTGTCAATCAGGTCGGTCTTCTCGGCCAGCTCCATTTCCAGGTTCAGAATCTCGAGCTCCAGTTCGTTCTGTTGTTGACGTCCAGCTGCAGTGTCTGCGTCCACCTCTACGTCCGTGGAGCTTTCGAGACTTAAGGAGGACAAAGTCTCTGTCGTATCGTTTAGGAAAAGCTGCTCGAGCTGCTTGGCATGCAGAAAAAACTCCTCCAGACGTGCCTCGATCTCTGCTGTGTCAGCCGCATCCCGCACCGGATTGAAGCGACAGTGAGGAGGATACTGGATGGGAGGACACACGAGCGACAGACAACTGGCAAACGCAGCGTTCATCTCCGATAAAGCCGTCTCGCCAGCGGAAAGAGTGGCAGCATTATCCTCTTGTGCTTCGACCTTCATGACGAAATGGCAATTAGGACACGTCAGTATTTACGAGTAACCTAGATTTGTGACACGAGGGTCGTTTAAAACTATGGCTTCTAAGCCACAAATTTGAAGTAAAAATGTTTGTAAAAAGTTGTCGTGATGATGATAAGTCTGTGAAAACAGAGTTGTTAACACAAGTCACTGCTTGATATGGATGCTGAAATCAACATATCTACACAGCAGTGACTTAATTACCACTAGCATTCGAGAAATCAGCAAGTGTAACCAGTTTTCGTACGTCTTAACAATTTGGCGCTGTACCATAACCCTACTCCCGTGTTTTTAAACTCGAAACTACGGTTTTTAAAACGTAGTTTCGAGTTAAAGAACGACTACCTAATTTGTGTAACTGAAAGCGTTGGAGGCTACTTCTTTCAACCATGCAGGTCTTATATATGTGTGTATAATTTATCCCGATGCATATCTTGGGCTACTTTATCTGCTTCTTGGCTGTTTGACGGTATTATAGCCTTTAGCGGCTTGCACGATCTCGCGTGCGATCTTCTTCTCTTCCTTGAGCTGTAGCAGTTTCTCTCTCTGACGCGCGTCGTGAAGCGCATCATGACGCTTCATCTGGACACGTCGACGTAACTCCTCTTCTTCGCGCTGCTTTTTTCTCTCGGCCTCCTCGGCCAGTTTGAATTCCTGGTCGATTATAAACAACTTCGACTTCTGCTTGTCTAGATCCACAATACGGCCACGTTGGTCGATCAACCCGAGCTCATTTAGGTGATTCTGGAGAGGTCGGCTCTCGAAGTGGTGTCGCAAATTCCGGTCTAGCAGCGCGTTGTACTGCGGCAAGCGTTCTTGGTGCACGCCTGTCAAATTAAAGCCGTTTTCGCGCTGACGGAGGTACTCCTCGCTCTTCTTTTTCGAGCGAGTACTTCCAACCATCGTCTTGGTGCGGTCTTGTAAGTTTAAGGCGTGTTGCTAAATAACGATTTCTTGGCAACATCATAAGACGCGCATCCGTTCATACGCTATTTCAAGCTATCGTTTGGAAAATAGTCCGTTGATGCAACGATCACTTCGCTGCTGTCGGACCAGTGACCGTCACTGCGGTCCAATATAATGCATGTAAACGCTCCCATGGCTTCCAGCTATTCATCAGTCGCTCGTTTGTTGATTGACGAACCTCAAAACGAAAGACGTTAGCACTTCGCTGCTTCATCTTGTTCAGTAGTTCTGTGATGAGTTCGGCTAAGTCAGTCTGGGTCTCGGTAGTTCCATCCGTATTTTGGCAAAGTTGATTGGAAGGGTCGGTTTCAAGTAGCAAAGCCTGGATAGACAGCATGACGTCCCGAGTGAGATACACTGTGCGAAATGACTTGTCATCTGTACCCATGTTCACACACGCGAACGCTATCACGTCGCGAGGGAACATGAATTTGCTAGTTCCACGTAACGGTGAGATCTTGATAACATTCGCATCCCAACGCAAATGCCGATTCACAGTATTGCCACCTCGTTGCTTATTTGAAGCGCTGTCACTCCCCTGTTCATGGGCCTGCAGGTCTTGAGTGAGTCGTTCTTGTTCTACCACCTCAACATGATGCTCATTATATTCTTGGGATGGAACAAAGTCCATCCGCAGGATATCTCGCTCCACGTACTTCTTAAGCTGTGTGAGTTCTGCAGCGAAGCTACTTGAATTAGGTGGGGCATGTGATGCAGAACCACGAGTTGTAGAGGTGCCTAACTCGCGCTGAAGAAGGCTGTAGTGGGCCCATAATGGAGATTTTTTGGAGGGAAACGAAACAATCTGGGTACTTTCGACCAAAACGCAGTCTAAGACTCGTAGTTGCTCGTCGTAATGCGATATCTCCAATCCATTCAAGCACAAAATTACTCCCTCTTTCCAGATACTCTTACTTCCTCGACGGAAGAAAAACGAGGAAGACGAAGCGTGCTTAAAGGGGCTGTTGCTGTTTTTCTTGGGCATAGTGACCTCCATGCCAGACACTCGAATACTCATCAGATGACAACTTAGATCCGTGACGAAGACGTGCTCAACATATCGACATTCCTTCGGCTTAATATTGGGGTCAAGCAGCGACATCTCTGTCTGCCTTTTCACTGAGGAGATTGAATCGTCCTGCATTTCTCGAGCTGCAACCATCACGACGCAAACGCAGACGTCAATAGTGGGTCGTCGTTCATTTCTGTTACCGCTCAGTCCATCTTCGAAGTTGGCTCGGTAGTCCATTGTCGCTTGTTGAACGTCAACGTACATTCGCTGACTTCGAGTTTGTGGAGCACTGTCCTTGGTATCGTCATTGGCCAATGCGACCCGATCATCAACTTCCTCAAATCCGCTATGTTTCGTTGAGCTCAATCGTAAAAAAGCATCGTGACCGCGTCCACCGTCAAGCTTCCAGTTAACAGTTAGACTGGTCGCAAAGTATTCGGAACCTTCTCTGAGCCCACCGGAAAGTAATTCCTCCGAAGGGCGCCAGATCGTCAATATACCACAACCTACACCTTTGTGTTCGTTGGAGGAGGAATGTGTGCACTCCACGTCCACCTTAATAAACGGTGTTGGTGGAGGGACATCGATGTGGTCGTCATCCAACCAATCCTCCTCTTTGCTGCTCGCACCATCTTGCTGGTGCTTTTTCTCCATGACCACCCGTGCATAGTTAGATCGAAGCTGGAAGTACAACGGTAGCTGTTCCTCGCACAGAATCCGAGGTCCAAGAGTCCATTCCTTCGCCTGGAGATAAAGAACAGGAGAAATGCGGGTCACTCGAACTCGCACAGATCGAACCATTCCACCACCGATTTCTAAACTTTTCAGAGGCACACTCTTCAGCAACGAAAATGTGACTTGTGGTTGTTGCTTTCGGTGGCGTGAGTTTGTAGGGGCTGTGTAGTGTAACTTCTCCACTCCCAGTCGTGCATCAAACCCTACACGGCGCGTGCTGTTGTAGCGTAATTGCAAGTATGGCCATTGCAGTAGATCCTCTTTAACCAACAAAGGGTTTTTCCATTGCGATTCCCGAACGATAGCGCACTCGAGTGGATCGATTCCTTCTGTTGAATTTTGCAGTGATGCATTCCACGTCGCGAGTTTTGTCCCAATTATGCTTGACTTTGCATGGAGTTTCCACAATACCGATGCTAAAGGTGCATCAGGGACGGCGTACACAGAATACCATCCATCTGTGAGAACCAGCGCCATATTCCAACAGGCTGGGAGCTCATGGTCGATGTTAGTATCGGTGGGGAAGGACAGTACTGCAGCAACACATAAAACCATACAGCTTAACGAGCTTGCATCTCGATGGAGAATTTTCTTCAGAATAGAGCGTTGGGCATCATTCACGTCACGCTGGTACCGGTAAGTGATCTGCTTCAGAACCTGATCCTTCGTCAAATAATTCTCCAGCAAGAGGTGAGGAAAGGCCCGTTCCATAGCGGCCAATTTCCACACTATCCACCGAAAGTGATTGAGAAACCACGTAAATGTCGCCCCCATTGTCTTCAAAATATGATTTCCCGCTCTCAGTTGACGATAGAGTTCATACGGACCAATGAACTGCGCCGTGTCGTAGGCTTCTTCAGAGAAGCAAATCAAGCTGTCATCACGTTTGAAGCGAACGTTAATGGCATTTTCTGCTGTGATACGGCTTAGCACTTGAAGTCGAGGGAACTCGACGTCACCACCAATGAACTTACCATCTTCATGTAACCCTATTAGGGCTGCAAGTGAAATCTTCATCGATTCCTTGTAAATGAAAGGCTGAACTTCAGTGTCGAGCACTTTCTTTTTTTTCTTTCTTGGGGTCTGAACAGTAATTTGAATGTTCTCAGACTCGCTGGCACACAATCTTTTACTAGCAACTGGTGGGTGAAATCTCCTTTTCCCGATCATTTTTGAGCGAGGCTCAATGGATGGTTTCAAGGTTCTTTTCATCACCTTTTGCTGGCGCACATCTTGGATCTCAGGATTCTTCACAGCTAGTCTCGAGTTCAACTGCCTCGAACTGAGTGATGATCGCCATGGTTTAGATTCTTCTAGAGCAGCAGTTTTCCGAACCAGTACGTTGTCAGGGTGAACATTTTCCTTGCCTCCACAATTAAATCTTTGACTCTGATGATGGTGAAGTTCAGTTAGAGGGCGTGCGGCCTCTAATGACCGATCTGATAGACTGGTTTCATCTCGGTCATAGCCTATAAGAGTTTGCTCATTGGGAACACCATTTTGGCAAGTTGTCCTGTCATGAACGCCTCCAAGTACATTTGATGTCTTCATCACCGACAACCCAGTTTTCACAATACTATGTGATAAAGGCATACCTTCCCCCGACCATCAACTATAATACCCGCAGCAACACGCTGCACCAAAAGCACATTGTCACCAGCACTTTCGAAACCAGACTTATCGCAATTAACTTCCAACCCACCAGAGATAGTCAACCCACACCAATCACCGGTACTACCGGCACTGGTCGTGCTCGTCGTGGCCATACTGGAGCCGGTCACGCTCGCGGCCACAGACTCCTCATCACTCCGAAGCTTCTCTTCGTACGCGCGCAACCGCGATGTCGACACCGACACCATCTTCCCAGAACCAGTAGTGAACAAACTCGGCACCGTGGTCGCGCTACCGGCACTGGTCGCGCTCGTCGTGGCCATACTGGAGCCGGTCACGCTCGCGGCCACAGACTCCTCATCACTCCGAAGCTTCTCTTCGTACGCGCGCAACCGCGATGTCGACACCGACATCATCTTCCCAGAACCAGTAGTGAACAAACTCGGCACCGTGGTTGCGCTACCGGCACTGGTCGTGCTCGTCGTGGCCATACTGGAGCCGGTCACGCTCGCGGCCACAGACTCCTCATCACTCCGAAGCTTCTCTTCGTACGCGCGCAACCGCGATGTCAACACCGACACCATCTTCCCAGAACCAGTAGTGAACAAACTCGGCACCGTGGTCGCGCTACCGGCACTGGTCGCGCTCGTCGTGGCCATACTGGAGCCGGTCACGCTCGCGGCCACAGACTCCTCATCACTCCGAAGCTTCTCTTCGTACGCGCGCAACCGCGATGTCGACACCGACATCATCTTCCCAGAACCAGTAGTGAACAAACTCGGCACCGAGGTCGCGCTACCGGCACTGGTCGTGCTCGTCGTGACCATACTGGAGCCAGTCACGCTCGCGGCCACAGACTCCTCATCACTCCGAAGCTTCTCTTCGTACGCGCGCAACCGCGATGTCGACACCGACACCATCTTCCCAGAACCAGTAGTGAACAAACTCGGCACCGTGGTCGCGCTACCGGCACTGGTCGTGCTCGTCGTGACCATACTGGAGCCGGTCACGCTCGCGGCCACAGACTCCTCATCACTCCGAAGCTTCTCTTCGTACGCGCGCAACCGCGATGTCGACACCGACACCATCTTCCCAGAACCAGTAGTGAACAAACTCGGCACCGTGGTTGCGCTACCGGCACTGGTCGTGCTCGTCGTGGCCATACTGGAGCCGGTCACGCTCGCGGCCACAGACTCCTCATCACTCCGAAGCTTCTCTTCGTACGCGCGCAACCGCGATGTCGACACCGACACCATCTTCCCAGAACCAGTAGTGAACAAACTCGGCACCGTGGTCGCGCTACCGGCACTGGTCGCGCTCGTCGTGGCCATACTGGAGCCGGTCACGCTCGCGGCCACAGACTCCTCATCACTCCGAAGCTTCTCTTCGTACGCGCGCAACCGCGATGTCGACACCGACATCATCTTCCCAGAACCAGTAGTGAACAAACTCGGCACCGTGGTCGCGCTACCGGCACTGGTCGTGCTCGTCGTGGCCATACTGGAGCCGGTCACGCTCGCGGCCACAGACTCCTCATCACTCCGAAGCTTCTCTTCGTACGCGCGCAACCGCGATGTCAACACCGACACCATCTTCCCAGAACCAGTAGTGAACAAACTCGGCACCGTGGTCGCGCTACCGGCACTGGTCGCGCTCGTCGTGGCCATACTGGAGCCGGTCACGCTCGCGGCCACAGACTCCTCATCACTCCGAAGCTTCTCTTCGTACGCGCGCAACCGCGATGTCGACACCGACATCATCTTCCCAGAACCAGTAGTGAACAAACTCGGCACCGAGGTCGCGCTACCGGCACTGGTCGTGCTCGTCGTGACCATACTGGAGCCAGTCACGCTCGCGGCCACAGACTCCTCATCACTCCGAAGCTTCTCTTCGTACGCGCGCAACCGCGATGTCGACACCGACACCATCTTCCCAGAACCAGTAGTGAACAAACTCGGCACCGTGGTCGCGCTACCGGCACTGGTCGTGCTCGTCGTGACCATACTGGAGCCGGTCACGCTCGCGGCCACAGACTCCTCATCACTCCGAAGCTTCTCTTCGTACGCGCGCAACCGCGATGTCGACACCGACATCATCTTCCCAGAACCAGTAGTGAACAAACTCGGCACCGTGGTTGCGCTACCGGCACTGGTCGTGCTCGTCGTGGCCATACTGGAGCCGGTCACGCTCGCGGCCACAGACTCCTCATCACTCCGAAGCTTCTCTTCGTACGCGCGCAACCGCGATGTCGACACCGACATCATCTTCCCAGAACCAGTAGTGAACAAACTCGGCACCGTGGTCGCGCTACCGGCACTGGTCGTGCTCGTCGTGACCATACTGGAGCCAGTCACGCTCGCGGCCACAGACTCCTCATCACTCCGAAGCTTCTCTTCGTACGCGCGCAACCGCGAAGTCGACACCGACACCATCTTCCCAGAACCAGTAGTGAACAAACTCGGCACCGTGGTCGCGCTACCGGCACTGGTCGTGCTCGTCGTGGCCATACTGGAACCGGTCACGCTCGCGGCCACAGACTCCTCATCACTCCGAAGCTTCTCTTCGTACGCGCGCAACCGCGATGTCGACACCGACATCATCTTCCCAGAACCAGTAGTGAACAAACTCGGCACCGTGGTTGCGCTACCGGCACTGGTCGTGCTCGTCGTGGCCATACTGGAGCCGGTCACGCTCGCGGCCACAGACTCCTCATCACTCCGAAGCTTCTCTTCGTACGCGCGCAACCGCGATGTCGACACCGACACCATCTTCCCAGAACCAGTAGTGAACAAACTCGGCACCGTGGTCGCGCTACCGGCACTGGTCGCGCTCGTCGTGGCCATACTGGAGCCGGTCACGCTCGCGGCCACAGACTCCTCATCACTCCGAAGCTTCTCTTCGTACGCGCGCAACCGCGATGTCGACACCGACATCATCTTCCCAGAACCAGTAGTGAACAAACTCGGCACCGTGGTTGCGCTACCGGCACTGGTCGTGCTCGTCGTGGCCATACTGGAGCCGGTCACGCTCGCGGCCACAGACTCCTCATCACTCCGAAGCTTCTCTTCGTACGCGCGCAACCGCGATGTCGACACCGACATCATCTTCCCAGAACCAGTAGTGAACAAACTCGGCACCGTGGTCGCGCTACCGGCACTGGTCGTGCTCGTCGTGACCATACTGGAGCCAGTCACGCTCGCGGCCACAGACTCCTCATCACTCCGAAGCTTCTCTTCGTACGCGCGCAACCGCGAAGTCGACACCGACACCATCTTCCCAGAACCAGTAGTGAACAAACTCGGCACCGTGGTCGCGCTACCGGCACTGGTCGTGCTCGTCGTGGCCATACTGGAACCGGTCACGCTCGCGGCCACAGACTCCTCATCACTCCGAAGCTTCTCTTCGTACGCGCGCAACCGCGATGTCGACACCGACATCATCTTCCCAGAACCAGTAGTGAACAAACTCGGCACCGTGGTTGCGCTACCGGCACTGGTCGTGCTCGTCGTGGCCATACTGGAGCCGGTCACGCTCGCGGCCACAGACTCCTCATCACTCCGAAGCTTCTCTTCGTACGCGCGCAACCGCGATGTCGACACCGACACCATCTTCCCAGAACCAGTAGTGAACAAACTCGGCACCGTGGTCGCGCTACCGGCACTGGTCGTGCTCGTCGTGACCATACTGGAGCCAGTCACGCTCGCGGCCACAGACTCCTCATCACTCCGAAGCTTCTCTTCGTACGCGCGCAACCGCGATGTCGACACCGACACCATCTTCCCAGAACCAGTAGTGAACAAACTCGGCACCGTGGTTGCGCTACCGGCACTGGTCGTGCTCGTCGTGGCCATACTGGAACCGGTCACGCTCGCGGCCACAGACTCCTCATCACTCCGAAGCTTCTCTTCGTACGCGCGCAACCGCGATGTCGACACCGACACCATCTTCCCAGAACCAGTAGTGAACAAACTCGGCACCGTGGTCGCGCTACCGGCACTGGTCGTGCTCGTCGTGGCCATACTGGAGCCAGTCACGCTCGCGGCCACAGACTCCTCATCACTCCGAAGCTTCTCTTCGTACGCGCGCAACCGCGATGTCGACACCGACACCATCTTCCCAGAACCAGTAGTGAACAAACTCGGCACCGTGATCGCGCTACCGGCACTGGTCGTGCTCGTCGTGGCCATACTGGAACCGGTCACGCTCGCGGCCACAGACTCCTCATCACTCCGAAGCTTCTCTTCGTACGCGCGCAACCGCGATGTCGACACCGACACCATCTTCCCAGAACCAGTAGTGAACAAACTCGGCACCGTGGTCGCGCTACCGGCACTGGTCGTGCTCGTCGTGGCCATACTGGAGCCGGTCACGCTCGCGGCCACATACTGCTTATGATTCATGTTGTCTAAATGTGTTGAGCCTGTAATTCTTGTTACGATCTCACCGTGTCTTGTAGAGTGATCCTCACGTGTACTACTATCACCGCTCAATGGAGTGTGTATAATTCCTTCTACAAAGGCGCTGGAATCGGCATCTACCACTTGTGACTCCTCTTCCTCTAACGGGCCACTTGGCCATTGACTCCAGATTTCACTTGACTGTGTATTGCTATTCAGAGGAGGACTTGGCGGCTCTGGACCTGCTGCTTGTGACGACTCTACTCGCCTTCGCTTCCTGCTGGGACTGCGCAGGTTATTTCTACGGGTCTTGGTGCGTCTTGCTCGCTGGCTTCTCATCTGCATCGGATCCTCCAACGACAGTCGCGCCACCTTCTCGTCCTGGAACATGAGGATCTGCATAGCCGTGTCGAAGTCCTGGTTGAATACCAGGAGCTCGTCGAACGCCTCGCGCCAGGCCAAGCCTTCCTTTCCTTGCATGTTTGAGAGTGCGGAAACATTTTGGCGGGCTAAGTGGACCACACAGAATTGACCATCACTCCTAATGTCCTAATGCAAATGTAGCCATGTGGATCTTGAAGGGGCGCAACTAGTGCAAAATGCCGCAACCTGTACTGAATCTGTCGTTAAGCTCGGCTAGCAAGGATGTGGCGATGAAGAGAGGCGAGGAGAGCAAGTTTGATCATGTCATGGCACTGCAAGAAGAGCCCATTCAAGTGAATACTGCAATAATTCAGACTCTAAAGGTGTGAGGTGTTTGCACTGATGTGTTACATGTGTAGATTACGTTTTTACTTCCAGACGACTCAACAGTGTCGAATGAGGTACACTCTACTTGTCACATTCTAGGGCTTTAATGTGCTGATGGTGTGTATACATTTTCAGTTCAAGAAGGGCCACACTATTGCCGTGCTGAAAGCATTTCTCGAGGATGAGTACGACCTCAAACAAGATGAAACGGTGAGTGTTTTGATCGTCATGTGATACTTGCTAACCAGTACATTGTACAGCAACTTTGCTTGGATGGTACCATCCTACTGGATCCCTTCTCCTTGACAGACTTCCCGTGTGTCTTGGAATCGTCGGCAATCGAGATCCAAGTGCGCCACAATAGCTCGGGCGACGCCAAGAGCCGAAAGTAAAGCAGGTATCATGTGTTTCAAGGCGCGTGCTTTAACCCACGGACTACTACAAAGAAAAGCTAGATTACAATGAATGCATGATCTTAATCTTCAGGAATTCAACTTGGTTTCTGCAGCCGGATTACAGTCAACGTCTATCGTCTAAGCTGGTCCACCAATACAACAGCTAAATGCTGGGAAACTACCCCCTCTTCGACGACCCAAAGTGATACACAGGATATCAATGTGTCACATATTACTTTGAGCTGTTATCAACTTGCAGCCATTTTAACGTTGGGTACAGTACTAACAGTCTGCAGTTCCAGATTTCCAAACTTCTCGTGTCTTCCTGTGTTGTCGTGTGGCTGCTGGCCAGCATATCGACGGCATTGTACCGCAAGCTGCGAATTACTCGCGGCCTGGCTCCTCTACCTGGACCACCAGGCGTATTTCTACGAGGCTGCATGCCAGCATACGCCACGAATGTTCATCGGCTCTACCATTTCTTGGTAACTTCTATTCAATTCTGTCACTAGTTAGCTGGGATTACATGCTGAATATTGGAGTAGGAGGATCTTTTGAAGCAATATGGAGGACGGATGAAGATTTTTTCAATGTCATGGTCGGCTATTTTCTGAGTCACGTATTTTCGGCTACTTTATATGACATGAAGGCTATTTTAAATGTCGATCGGATTAATTATATGCGAGGGGCTTAACCCCCCCCCAACCCGAGACGTTGTATCAGACACGTTAGAAAAAAAAGCTTGATGTTGTATTAGACACGATAATGAATTTTTAACTTGGTTTTTGTATGGGTCTTTACAAAGTTGAAGTCAAGTAGGGGTTGGGAATTCTCATATTTCCTGCACAAGTTGGCATAGTAAGTACAGAGGTTGCATAAGTGTGATATCAAGCAGAACTTCAATAAAATAAATTCCCAAAGACAATTTGTGTGGCTTACATTTACTATCGAAAATGGAAGGTGCTTTTGCCCACCACTCATTTTCGATCCATTCCAGAATTCTTCCCCGTTACATCCAAACGCCCCCCAACATGGCGTTTCAAGCTCACTGGAGAGATGTAACGGGGTTACATGAAGGGGTACCCTAGAAAGGGTACCGCCTTTAGAAGTAGATATACTTCTGTGGGTATTTGTTTTAATAATCTGTTGTGGGTGGTGTGGACCACACTACTGCCACGTGGGTCTAGGTGGCTGAGGGCCAACCAATCGAATTTGACCTACCTTTTATATGCATAATTAGGATAAATTATAGTTAATTAAGAGTTTGTATTACAGGCCAAATGGACCTAATTAACTATAAATAAATCAGTCTAAAATTTACGCTAAACTGGCTATTAAGTCCCCTCAGACCAGGGACTAGTGAACTGCCGTTCACTTAGAGTTTGTATACTCTTAATAGCACGCTTCCTCTAAGCAAGGTGCTCGTGTGACCCCGTCACAAGAGAGCTCAAGCGCGAAGGCTGGATCTCCAAGCCACCGACAGGACTGTCAAACGACTTCTTCTACATCAAGCCCGGCAAGAACAAGAAAGGTGTGCGTGGAGACGATTTCTTCGTAGGCGAGCACGAACTGATGATGCATTTGGATCGACTGGGCCTTGGTAAGCTGGAGCGCATTTACGGTTGGGTTACTGTACCTTACAAGTCATTTCTGTTGCTAGTTGAGATTCAACGGCTAAAGCAAAAGGACAACCATACGCACGCGACCAGCAAGGAGATATCAAGGGGTACGTATTGTGTATCCTGTATTAGACACAGTACGCAGCTGACACTATCGTGTATTCTACAGCGTCACATGAATCGCCAGTACAGATCGAAGGCAACGACGACCGCGACAACCCACCGCATACAGGTGAATAATGACTTCATTTTGCGACTTGCATTTTTTTATACTAACTATGCTGTCTCTCGTGCAGAATCCCCAGAAAACCCCGGCCCAAATCGTGAAGTGATAGCAACGTCACCACACGCAATGGGTGACGCGGAAAGCGCAGCAAACTCGCAAGAGGGTGGCTCCACAATACAACAAGACCCAAATGGTACGAAAGATGCTGTGACTCTGATATAGCATGTACTTACATAGTGGTTGTAGCTTCATCGCCCCAACGCAGCCTTAACCGTGAATTCATTGCCGCAGAGGGTGATGTGAGTAGCGACGAAGGGCCTGATCATGTCTTAGCCGACGGGGAAGCAGAATTTGATTTGACCTTTCCCGTTTACACGAGCGTACTTGACGAAGAAACGAAGGGGAACGAAGTTCATTCCAGCTCACCGGCATCAGGTATGCATATCGTGTTTATACACGCTAAGGATACACGTTATAAACTTATCGTGTATTTTGATATTGCAATAGACACTTTTACAGAGGACCCAAGCATTACCAACCCTGGTGCTTCGAGTAACTACGCAACACTTGATTCCGATGGTGAGATCGAAGGAGGCTCGGTCTACGATGACGACGATGTGTAGACTGGGTTGAACCTGACCCCGGCTCTGATGATGAAACGATGACCCCGACCGACCTCATCTTCGACCCCGCACTGATCGATGGAGTTGGAGGTAGGGATGTTGTAGCCCGTGGTGCAGGACAAGCAAGCTTACTTGACGATATACGATTGAATGGATGGACTGTACCCCAAGTAAAGGCACCATTTCCCTACATGGATGAGCCGTATGAAACGCGGCCCGATGAGTGGATTCGTGATGATTATCCTGGTATCTACGGTGGCGACCACGGACCTACTGCTGGCGCTCTAAACGCTACATCTACCGCTCTTGGAGCGTTTCTCCGCTTCGTGACACCGCAACTACTGGAGAAAATTGCAGGGGAGTGCAACGATTACTTTGAAGAGAACTTAGATACGCGCGTTGAAGCAGAACATACCAAGCAACAAGCCCGAAAGCAGAAGCGGCCTGATTTTCAACCTCAAACACCACAACAAATCAAAACAAATTTGCAAAAGACTCCTGAAATTTCGGGCAGAGATTTGTGCATTTTTATTGGGCTTCTAATTGCGAGGACAATTGCACCTAACAAGGGGAAATTTGCTCACCATTGGAAAACTTCAGACGAGGGAGCAATTCCGCGTGGCTGCTTTGGCAACTTCATGAAAAGGGTTCGATTTGACCGTGTTTCACGCAATCTTCAGTTCAGTAGAAACACGGATGCTCGCGCTACTACCGACCAGGCTGGAAACTTCGACCGGTCATTGACGCACTGGAAGTCACCTTTCAGAGAAATTTCATTCCCCCGCCCGTCATGGCTTTTGACGATGCGGTGCTTCCGTCAACCTCACCTTTCAATAGGATGCAGACATTCATGAAGGATAAACCACACCGCTGGGGGACCAAACTCTTCATGCTGTGCTGCTCCGAGTTCGCGTATTGTATTCGGTAAGTAAGAGAGCGTGCCTTCGGGCACGTTCATTTTTTTGGCTGTAAAGTTTGCTTATCGTGTATATACATGCTAACCAACTATTACTATCGTGTATGCTACAGTTTCGAGGTATACTGCGGAAAGCATCAGAACCATGAGGGCAGCACTCCTCCCGATACAAAATCCGTCCCTGCAGCAGTGGTGAGAAATCTTCGTCAAGTGTTTGGACCAACTGGTCCGTCCGATTTCCGCCTTATCGTGACCGACAGATTCTACACTTCGGTTGTACTCTCGATGCAGCTATTAGCTTTGAATTTCTACAGTGTGGGTACTGCCATGACAAACAAAAAGGGCCTGTGTAGTGCGATTCTACCAAAGAAGAATAAAAATGTGCGAAAAGAATCAAACAAGCGTCCAGCATGGGTACCTAGAGGCACATTTCACATCGCGGAGATGCTGCAAGTCCCTCGGATCAAGTTTGCGCGCTGGTGGGACTACCAAGGCGTGTTCGTACTGGCTACTGGTGGCAGCACTGCACTAGACAGAACTGTGCGTCGTGACCCAACTACTGGTGAACAAGTCGTAGTGATGTGTCCAAGATTCGTCAAGGATTATCAGACTTTCATGGGCGGAGTTGATGTCCACGATCAACTCCGTCTACAGCGGTAAGTTCTGTTATCGTGTACATACATGTTATCGGCGCTATACTATCGTGTATTTCACAACAGATACTCGCTTCAGCTGGCTAGACGTTACCAAAAATACATATATCGTTGTTTTTAGGCCTAATCGATTTGGCTTATCATCAACGCATTTATTATTTACAATGCGTACCGCATCATGGATGGCAAGATCAAAGTATCGCATGTCGGATTCCTGAAGCAACTACATTTGGAGCTGTGTCAGCTCCAACCCAGCGACTGGATCCAACTGCTGCGCCACCAAGGTCTCCAGCCAACACCGACAAAAGCTAGCAGAGTAACAACTGCCCATGTACCTCTCCAGACTGACGAAAGGAGGTAGGGAAATAACGAGGAGACACGGAAGCGCCGTCAGAGGGCTTACAAAGTTTGCTCGGTATTGAAGCAACCGGGCCAGGCGCGTGGCGGAGAAACTACATTTTACTGTTCGACTTGCAAGTTGAAAACGGCGTCGAAGCACGCATTGGCATCGCGTGTATTCTTGTGTAACAAGGTAAAGCATTCAAGCAATGGGGTGGCAACATCATGCTTCGAAATTTGGCACTAACACTGGAAGGATGGAACGCTGATTCCACAAGTGCGTCGCAAGCGCAAACTTCGTGCCCGAAAGCCTGCTCGAGTCCGTGGGGGCGATGAGAGCGATGGGGCCCATTTGTGTGGTTTGTCGAGCGACACTTCAGCAAGTGCCGCCCCGCCGCTGCGGCGTCAGCGTACACATCCCATTGATGTTTCGGAAATATAGTCGAGGATGGACTAAGCAGGGTGTAGTTGACTTGACTTGAATACATATCGGTTACAAAGCATGTGTGTAGATTTCCATCTGTCTTTGGCTGAACAAACGTTTCAGTTGAATCCTCATCAATTGCTCCGTCTTTGGTTGCTCACCACGCAGTCTCTACCACTAAAAGACACGATTGGCATTATATCGTGTATCGGAAGACACGTTTTGACGTTGATAAACGATATGAACGCTCAGGAAGAGATAGGGGTAGGGCGGCGCCCCGACTTTGACAAAATACATGTTAATAAATGTCTTAAATTCACTATGGTTTCCCATCATTAAGATAAACTTTATTGTGTCTAGGGATTCGGGAAATGGGCGCAACCAGAGTGCTTCGGGTTCGGGGGGGGGGTTAATTGCATTTCGTCATGAAAAATTAGGAAAGACGAATGTGCACATGCAAGGTTTTCTGTTAGTTTTTGGAGTTATGTCGTTTGTATTTTTCTGACTAGTACACAACAATAATTATGCATTCAATACGTGGCAGACGCTCCTCTCACCGCATCTAGTGTGGCGCATTGTTGTGTCCCATTTGGAAAGAGTAATGGATCGTTCTTGCTAGTTCTTCAACATCCATGGGTGGCATGCCTTGGAGATCCTCGTATTGAATATTCCAGTACCGCTTGCCTCCTCGCATGAAAGGAGGGTTAATCTTTCCAATATGATTGGATTCTGACTGTTCTCCATCCCCATCAATACTGTTCTGGGGTTTCAAAATACACCAGTTGATCGCACTAGCCGGTTTGTCCACCAAACGTTTAATAAGCGCGTCCACCGTATATTGACTCCCCCGTGCCAATTGCGGTCCAGACATCTAGTCTTCTTTCGAGGCCGACCCGGTGGCTACCGTATTGGAAGACCCCGAAACATAACCTTGAGGTCGAGGGCATCTACAAGGTGAAGATATGCCAAAATGTGCGCATAGCTAGCACGCCTTGCAGTCGCACTTGAACTTTGGCCGGATAGAGCTGATCTCCTCGATATTCAATGGCAATGAGCTCCAATCATGTTCGAACGGGGTCCGATTCAATACTCGAACCACATGGAGCGAGAGATAGCGAAGCCGCACATTTTCACCGTGTTCGTTACGCTTCAAGATGAGTTAATGTACGTCTTGGTTCGGTTGGCACTTACGTTCAACCCGTGCAAATTATCTTCACGAGCGACACAGTAGTTGGAATTGAAGAAGTAGCCCCCTGTACGGTTGATGAAGTTTCTAGATTTGTTCTTGTGTCTCGGGTAGTGGTTAGAGTCGGCGCATAAATCAACGGCGACCAACAGAATTTCAGCCACCATGGGACCGGGTGCGTATTGCCTGATCCATTCTGAACCAACGTCCATCGCACATTTACCTAACACCTTTGGTAACGTACCCGCTAGTACATGACCTATTGCAGCATTTACAGCTGTTGCTTTTATTGTGTGATGGTGAGGCTCGATCGGGTTTTGGCTAGGTACCACACCAGGTGTATCACTTGCTGAACAGAACCAAATATCCCATAGTTCTGCCAGATCTTCTTCCTCAAACCACTGGGTATATTCTGTCTCCACTATCGCAGACCTATTCGCTACTACAAGCTCGGACAAAGCGTCGAATTGCGCCACGGACCTGATCTCACTCAGCCATTCAAAGGCGGGGTTGAATTACATCGCTGTATCTTTCTTTGTTTACCAAAAGGACCTTTTTGCCACACGCCTTGCGAAACAGGTAAGGCCAGCAATTCAGGAGTTTAATCTGTGGCCATACCTAGCGAAACGCATGCACAATAGCATCAGAGTGATCCAATGACCCGTATTGAACCTCCAGATTGCCCCCGAAAACCTCAAGACAACAGTCCGTGCACACGGTGAAAAGGCGGGCATAAGCAAAGTTGTTTCGGTTCGTACAAACATAAATGCTAGAGGATAAAACTTTGCTGATACTTTTGCAATGCCGTGTAACGAACACCACAAGTACCAAATGATACTAGCGTCCATCCCCCAAAATGTAACTTGTAGGTTCCGTCAGTTACACCAAGAACTTGCGATCCCAATTCATCTCCCTCCGTGGACCTCTGCCCTAGCATTCATAATTGTAGCTGCCCTCGTTGTCGCTAGCGCAACGATTTAGTTGCTTATCATCGTCGTCTATTTCGAATGTCATTTCCTCGCTGTGTACACTTCGCTACCGGCGACGAGGGATGATACCTGAGTGGCGACGGGTTATCATCCCTGAAAAAGCTTCGCTTCAACTCGAGGATGGAGATAATGAGATTGATGACGGAGGTCCCGACGTGCGACCACTAGTGTGGGTCTCCATGGTTTGCTCCTCTAGTGGCCTCAGTGTTAAAGTATTGGACCAGACGACAGGGTTGTACTGTTCTAGCGGTGTGTACATTCGATCGCAAATGCAAAGTGAAGTGTCTAGAGGTAGAAATCTAGGCTCGATTTTGTATTGCTTTGACAAACGGTAAAATAGCAGTGTGACAGGCAATATCTTGATATCGAGACTAGCGCTGATTGCGTCACGAAACGAATTTTCATAGTAGCGTGAATGGAATAGTTACAAACGTAGACATGCTGGATAATGCTATTCCAATATTACAGTTCAGAAAATACTACTGAAGGGCCAGAAAACAGAACGATTTCAGAAAAAAATGATACTCTTCAAACTAACTAAGGCCGTGTTCGACGAGACCGGAAATTGCTATTTTGAGACGATAATCACATTTCAGAGCGCTATCGCGCCAATGAACATGAAAAATATGAAACGTCATTTTGGACTCGAAATGACATTTTGACCGCGATTTCAAAATACAGGGGGCCCTGTTTTTAAGTGCTATCCCGCGATGGTCCTTTTCTTGAGTGTGCCAGAACTGAAGTGTTATAATACACAAACACTTCCTGTTACTAAAGTGAAAAGAAGCGTTCCCTCATTTCATGTTTTAGTCGTCTGGCAACAAACAAGCACGAGAACACCACACCATGTCCAGTACAACGAGATCTGCTTGAGACGAGACTGCTGAGTTCTATTTACTCGACAAGTATCTCACTGCACGTGACATGATGCTATTTCCGATTTTCGAGCGACAGGTGGATATTACGTTACGATGTGATTGGTTATAATATGGGTTATGAGAGAGGGGGAGCTTGGGATACGGCTGCACCCGTGCGACATCTGTGGAAGATTTTAGACGAACCTTCGCCTGACTGTAAAGGGGCCCAATGGACCAGAAGTGTACTTCAGAGTGTGCACAACTCTGAAGGTCAAATGCACTCTGTCTGGTCACCGGACTTTCCCCGACGATGAGTGCCTAATTCCTGGCGGAAAGTCTCTCAGAAGAACGTATCTCTGAGGGACCTCATCCCGTTACCGTCCAGCGCGACGATGATGGTTCAAGGATCTACACCACTTACCCGCAGAGACCAAGTATCGCGCGCCGGACGCCGCGCACCCGCGCAACCCTCAAGAACTTCGTGTACGTTGAAGCATTGGTGCTCCGTACTATGATATTCCGTTCAAGACTCTGGTATTCCACACTCTATGACCAAGACTCTGAAAACCAAAGTGGTTTCAGACTCTGAAAACCCGGATACCAGACTCGGAAATCAACGAAGATTCAAGACCATACTGAAACCAAGTGAACCCAAGTGCAGGTAACGCAATCAAGTGATGTGTGATCTGCACATCCCAAGTGATGACGTCTCTACCCATCAGCTCATCGGGATCGGCTGCACTGACCATACTGAAACCAAGTTTAGGTCACGCAATCAAGTGATGACTGCCCTGCACATCCCCCGTGATGGCGCCTCTACCTGTCAACTCATCGAGATCTGCTGAACTGACTGTATACTGAAACCAAGTCAAGATACCTGATGCATACAAGAGCCAAGTGTACCTGAGATATGAAGACTGAATGCATGAAGGACACCAAGGACGACAAGAAGAAGAGAGTTACCAGAGATATATGAGAGTTATGAGAAAGATAAAACGATAAACAGAGTTCAATTTGCTTGCTACTGCACAAGTCCGCTTGAGAGGTATCCAAGCCACTGCGTAAAGGACGTACGCCGTGTGATCTCCACCAAATTCAGTCCCCTTAGGTGGAGATCAGGTAACGTAGAGACCTGAGAGGACCCGCCTATTCCATATCCTAGTTGGGTCGTTTGTTTTGTCTCTAGCGGTAGCCCATTTCATATTGCTCGTTTGGACAGGCTCTGGAAACTAGACAGTCGTTTCCAGGGTGCAAGGTAGACTGTTATATATAGCTGATTGTATTGGTTTATATTTCCCTCTATATTAGAGGGTGGTGCGCGAACGTGAAAGGGATACCAGACAGACCAGGTGTCTGGTAACGAGTCCCTAGTTGACCTGGAGTATTAGCCCACCGTTCAAGGGCCCAGAAAGAATAAGAACGGCTGTATATATATCTGTATATTCCTGAACTCTGCATATTTGTTTGTTTATCTCTGAAAGTCAAGTGTCTCGGTTCTGGATTTGTGATATCCAGACGCCGATATCAGACTCTCTCTGGTACATTAACCTCTTCCCGACCACCAACTTTCTGGTAACCTACTTGGTTTCCAGAAACTCCGACTCCCGAACGCTCCTGGAAGGACTTCCTGAACTCCGACACCAGACTCCAAGGGAACACAATTTCTCTTCACTGAACTTTAGACTCCGGCGAGGGTCATATTCCCAAGACAACGAACCCACAGGGATACCACAAGGTACCACACGCCCACCTACGTTGTACGACTCTGAAATCCTTTCAGTAGTCATATAACCGGGTTCACTATACGCCACCTGCTCCGCGATCAAAGTTTCACCGACTTCGCGACAACTGGTGCGCGTGCCCGGATCTTGGTATCGTGATTTCACCGGATTTGAGAAGTACAAGAAGAGAAAGTTTCCTGTCAAGCGTCTATATTCAAGATGGCTACACCAGGATCTACGAGAGGAGGACGCCGTGGTCGCGGTCGCGGTGTTCTGACACGTCAGTCCAAGCGCCTCCAAGGTTTGCCGCCTGAGGAGCAACCAGACTTGGATGCTATCCAGAAGGCGGCTCGCGAGAAGAGGAAGGCTGCGCGAGAGAAGAAGGCCGCTGAGAGTGTGAACGTCGCGGAACCGGCGATCGAAGACCAGCCTGCTGCGGAACCAGAAGCTAAGGAGGCACCCGCTGCCTCTGGTGAACAAGGTTCTGAGGAAGGCCCGTCAGAAGTCGAAGCTTCTAGTGACGAGGTGACCACTGCCCGTGAGGGTGGTGATGAGGCGTCTGAGGGAGGCGCCGATATGGTTGAGTCCCCGGAAGTGGTCGATCTGCGTTCAGAGTCGACGACCTCCGGACAGTCCGTGGAAGAAGTGAAGCCAGAACCCGGACTCTCTGAAGATCGTGTTCCGCAGTCTCCGAAGTCTGAAGGTGCACCAATGTCGGATGATACGCTGATCAAGTCCGAAGATTCTCTGAAGACACCGTCTGATGAGTCTGGGAGGGCTGATTCGCTTGATGGAGAACGAGTGTTAAGGTATGTGCGTCGTGAGCTCCGCCGCTGGAAAGACATGGATGCCGGTAGAGTCGTCCCGCCAAGCGTCGAGTATGTATGGCCGACGACGAGGCCCAGTGTAGCCGTCTTCCAGAAAGCCGCTGCAGCGACCGGCGACTACATCAAGTGGCGGTGCTCCTCTGTATTCCCTGAAGATATGTGGATTTCGGAGTTTCACGCGAGACGTCATGGCTTTGGTCGGATTCAAGACCTTTCCTACATTGAGATTCCAATGAGTACGCTGACGGCACCAGAGTGTGTGGCCGTTCTCCAGACAATGCTGTATGAGGCGGGTTTTGAATTCCAGAACTTGCTCCCGACGTGGTCCCAGACCCAGGCGTCAGCTATCTTCGAGTCTCAGATACGCAGTGTGGCGACCGAACTTCAAAGTCGTCTCGCCATGGAACTGGTTGAGTGGGCCACTGTGACTGCCAAGTTGCAGGTTAACCGACTCTCAGAAGGTATGAAACAAGAAGATACAACAAGTCGAGAAGGAACCGATGGTGTATTACCTGACAAGGATGCTGACCTACAAGGACGACAGCTGATCATGCGCCTCCGGGTGACCGGACTCCGAGTGACGCACAGTTCCAATGGTTCCAGCAGTGATGAGCCACCGCAGTCCAAGCGCTCACAGCAGAGACCGCCGCGCCCTCAAGTCTCGTCAACACCGTCAGCCTTGTCGACGCCATCGCTGTCTTCATTGCCACAATACGAGAGTCGTTCTGATAACACACAACCAGAGTCCGGAGCTCCCATGTCTGAAGATCGTAACAGCTCTCGAACTCGAATGACGGATGTGCCGGTTCCCAGCGTTATCGGGACCTCTGATGATCAGTCGTCTGGATTTCAGACCTCGCGTGGAAGCTCCACAGACTCGTCCTTGATGTCTGTGAGTCGAGGGGCGGCATCACACATGCCGCTGTCCGCAGAGGGTCTGGCGTTGATTGCCCAAGGAGCTGACGTCGGAGGAATGGTCTCCGGAGAAGGTATGGGAATCCAAGTGACTCGAACGTTGTTTCCTGTGAAATCGGAGCCTGAAGACATCGATATGCTGGAAGAGGAAGCTGAGGTGTCAGATGTAAAGCCTGAAAACCAGGCGTTCGTCCATGAGCCTTCACAGGGTTTCAGACAACCAACGTCAGAGATTCCGCCTTCATCTGTTTCCAGCCGAAGTGCAAGCCATCGAGGCCACCGCCAGAGTGTGAAGAGTGAAGACCTTCGGAAAACGCCGTCTCGACGCTTGAGTTCCATCGCGTCGAGTCGCACGAAGTCTGGAGCTCGAAGCTCTCAGAGATCAGGGCCTGCCCAGATCGAACTGAACGTCATGAGGCAACAGCAGGAGTGGCAGAGCCGGATGGAGCAAGCGCAGATGGAGTTCTTGGCCCGAGAACGTTTGGAGTCCATGGAACGTGACCGCCGTCGGGAACAACGCGACTTGGAAGCAAGACGCGAGATCCAGACGCTCACCGACCGCTTGTTGGAGTCTGAGAACGCGAGACTGGAGGCGGAGAGACGTGCTGACGATGCTGAAGAACGGAGAAGTTTGGTATCGGAGAGTAAACCCAGAAGCCGCAGCGTGGCAGAGCTGGAGACGCTGAAATCAGATCTCTGGAGGTCGGAAAACCAACGTCTGGAATCAGAGTTTGCTGATCGCTGGCGACAGCGAGAAGCCGAAGCCGAAGCCCAACATGCGCGCGCGACAGACGAGATGAAGCGAGACTGGATTTCCCAAATGAAGACCTTACAGCAGCGGATGAAAGATATGGAAGCTGAGCGCGACAGGGAGAAAGAGAGTTCCCAGAACATGCAACGCTTCCAAGCCGGTCAGTTGAGAAACCTTCGAGCAACATTGTCCCAAGTTCAAGAGGCGCGAAGGGTCGGTCACCCTGATTTAGCAACTGCAACCCCGGTGTTAGACACTGAGGACCCTGAAGTTGCAATTAAGTATCCGGTATTCGGATCAGAAATCAGAAGTGAGGTTAGGGTTGAACCCATGTCGCACCCACCGGCTCTCAGGACGGCTCCTCGAGAAGTTGCGACCTTCCAACAAACTGCCCCTGCGCGAAGCTCGGTGACGAAGCGAGTGAAGGCCGAGAGGAATGGCGCCGCCGCTGCGACCACTACAGCAACCCACGTGACTCGAGTAGCCTCGGTGACGGAAGCCAAGGGGGACATCAGGCGTGCATCGACTCCACGACGAGATCCACCGCGGAAATCAGATGCTAGACGGTCTAATGGAGACCGAGAGGCGCCCCGCCGAGAGAAGCGCCGTGGTGAAGCACCAAACCCTGGTGGAGACTCTGAGGACTCGAGCTCAGAATCCGAAAGCTCGTCTCAGACGACTCTGAGCTTGGTGAAGTGGTGAACCTGACAGCAGCGACACAAGCTCAAGCGGGAACTACCCTTCTAACGTTGAGACCGTCCATGAACTCTAACAATCTCGGAGAATTCGATCCTAGAGCCACACTCAGGGAACGCATCCACTGGTGGGAGCGATTCACGAATATGGCGTCTCAAGGAGGGTGGTCGACCAAGACACGCATTCAGGAGCTCAAGTTGAAGCTTCCGGTATCTGCGCGTGACTGGTTTAACCAGCTCCCCAAGAGTGTGTCCCGTGACTGGAGGGAGTTGTCGTCAGAGTTCAAGAAGCGTTACTGTAAGGCGCGGTCATCATATTCAGAGAGATATTTCACAATGGCTATGAAGGACTCTGAGACCCCGCTCGAATTCTTCTATCGACTCAACTCCGCCGCTGGGAAGGCCGACATTGACTTCAGAAAATCGTCCAAGCGTCTTGAGAAGCACGTGCTCCGTTTTATCACGAAGCTCAAGGATGCGCGCCTGAAAACTTCGCTACAAGGTCAGAGATTCCGACGTATTTCAGACTTGGAGTATGCTTTACAACAGGATGAAGATGTCTGGCGAACAGGTGACCAAGATATGACCACCACCAAGGCTCGAGACTTCCGAGCAGACAATATTCCACGAGGACAGTTCAAGCCCAAGCGCATGAACCGGCCTTACGTCGCGAGAGACCTGGACTCTGAAGATTCTGATGATGATGACTCTGAAACCATAAGGGATCTCTGAAATCCGATCAGGATACCAGAGACCAAACCGGTGATTCCAGACTTTAGAGTGTGACTTCAGAGTCTACCCGTGATGGAAACACTGCACAGACTTCTTCGAGTGCCTCGATAGCTCCGCCGAGCGCCGATTGGACGCAGACCCTGACAAATGAGGTGTACCGAGTGATGGATAACATGGGATGGCGGTCGCCGCCCCATTCCCCGTCTGGATCGTCAGGTCAGGGTTTTCATCAGAGACGTCCTGAAAATGGCGGTTATTGGAACAAGTTTTGCGAGAAATGTCAACGTCCAGGACACTCAGAAGAAGATTGCTGGAGGGATATCACGTGTGACCGGTGCCAGGAAAAAGGACATCCCAGTCGAATGTGTCGAGTACCCCCCTGTGAAGTGTGTGGAAAATTACATCCCGGAAAACCCTGTGAAGACTTGAAGACTCTGGAAACACTCAAGCAACTCGCCCGTCAAGGCGCACTAAAGGACATGCCTAACCACCTGAGAGAAAGACTTCTGGGTGATGAGGCAGACTCTGGGAAGCCGTTAAACTAATACGCCCGTCGGATGGGGATCCGAAACGCGCCGGGCAAGGCAATACCCCAGAGTTATGTGTTCTAGTGTGTGTAGGACCGGAGCTGAGAAAGGTTCAAGATAAATCCCAACAATGCATGACCACTTTAACCCAGGAATCGGCTGTGCCTTTCAGAAATCCAGGAAATAAGTTACCCGAGATCTCTGAAAACACTGATCCGATACCTGACGACACAGTGTCTTTCAGACTGAAGGATGGCGAATGTTATGGCTGGTGGGAGGATAATTACCCTGATCGTTCCAAGCGAGATGTGGTGATGGTGTATGGTGCTGTGAATGATCGCCGGACTAAGATTCTCCTGGATACCGGTGCGACTATAAACATTCTGAGTTACGACTTTGCGCGTAAGCTCGGACTCAGACTCAAGTCGCACAAGCAAACTAAGGTATCAGGGATGGGGGTGTTCCGACGTACATTGGCGCCAGCGCTGAGATCAAGTTGACACTTGGGCCAAGAGTGGTGTACATTGTGGATGTTTGGGTCGCGAATATTGGTGAAGGAATTGATGTGCTTTTAGGAATGGGCTTTATGTTTGCCGCTGGAGTGAGGATCAGTACTCGCGAAGGTCTGGTGTCGTTACCAGACGAAGTCGTGGTGATGATGTGTAATTGGGAACCCGGTGACCACATTGGTCGTAGCAGGTTTGTCAGACCAAGCGAGGCCGTTCTTCTAAGTCCTGGTGAGGAGTTCATTGTTAGGATTGATTACGGTCCGACGAATCCGCAACGGGAAGTCGTGTGGGCTGGACGTGGTGATCGTTGGGTTACGCAACTAATCTATGCTGCCCGCTCATGGCCTGTGGCAGTTCGTGTGGTGAATATCTCCGATAAGAACACCTGGGTCAACGAGCTCTCTGATGTCGCGAGGATCGTGGAATATGGCTTCTTCCCGAGGCATGGACGTTTTGTGCGTCCAGGTTCCGCTGCATATCGTGATTGGGAAGTACTGATCCTGGAAAGCACTCCGTCACCAGAAACGAAGAAGCGCATGGAACGAGAAGCAAGGCTGGAGGCGTTGATGCCGCAACCTCCTTGTGTGGAGCGTCCAGACTATCCATGGCCGACTAAGATACTGCAACATCCGAGGTTGGATAATGCTCGAGTGCAATTTGTGAAATCAGATCCGACCCCAGTCATGAAGCGAGTGCGTTTTGCCCTAGATGCATCCACCCAAACAGATGATTGCTGCTATAGTGGAGTGGCGGATAGCTTGGACGCAAGTGTGGATACTAGATATTCTGAGATGTCCTCTGAAAGTGTCTCTCCCAGCGACTCTGGTGACTATCGCATCAGTTCTGGTGACAGCTCCTCGGACTCGGAATCAGGGTCTCTTGCAGGTGGTTTTCAGACTTCACAGTTACCAGCAGATGATTTGGACTTAATGGACGAGTCCTGGGATATCCCTGTTCGAGGGATGCCCGGAACACCTGTGGAAAAATTACGAGTGGAGTACGAGCGGTGTATGCAAGTCTCGAACGAAGAGTTGGATTTGGAACCGGGTGTTTATATGCGGGAAGGCACGGAGCTCCTCGCCCAATTGCGCGATCAACTGGTCATGCTACCAGAGCTTGAAGAATTGACACCAGAGTGCGATATCGACAGTGCTGATGTTGGAGAACCAGGAAAGACAACACCAGAAATGGAGAAGAAACTACGTGACATTCTGAAATACCACAGAAAGATCTTTCTAGGAGATGGTAATGCAGCACCCGCACCGGCAAGGGGCGTGGTTTGTGATCTAGATGTAGGGGACGCCAAACCGGTGGCCCAACGTCCAAGGTCCGTTGCCCCTCACCTCATGTTGAAGGTTTATGAGCTTCTCAAGAAACTTCTGGAAACTGGTTTGATCGAGTACTCCAATTCGCCGTGGGCATCCCCTATTGTGATCGTTCTGAAGAAGAACGGTGTTGACATACGAATGTGTATCGACTATCGGATTGTGAATGGTTTCATCCAGTTATCACCCTACCCGTTGCCTCTCATTGATGACCTCCTGATTGGGTTCGAGGCTGCGATGTGGTTTATGAGTTTGGATATGGCTAGCGGGTTCTGGGCGATCAGGATGACGAAGCGTGCTCGATTGATATCCGCATTTATTTGTCCATTTGGACACTTCCAGTGGGTGAGAATGCCTTTCGGCCTGAAGAATGCCCCTCTTGTGTATCAAGCTATGCTGGATAACTGCCTGTGGGGATTTGTGAGATTGTCACCAGAGGAAGAGGCTGAAGTTGACGCAGACGTTCTGGAATTCTTGCAGTTGAAGCCTCAAGACTCTGAAAATCTTTCCTCAGACTTTGAAAACCATGCGCTGAAATCAGAAGTGTCGGCTCTCACAAGTCAGATGACCGTTTTCCAGAGGAACATTCCGGTTCCAACGTATATGGGTCCAGTCCTGGGGAGAAGTTCGTATATCGATAACATTGCACATGGAGCGCCGACTTGGGACCAACTCTGTGACGATTTAAACGCTCTGCTTTTCAGACTTCGCTACTGGAACATCTCTGTGAGTTTGCCCAAGAGCGAATTTGGGAAACTATCGATCCCGTATCTCTCCCACGAAATCAGCGCCGAAGGTCTGAGAGCGACGCCCAAGATCGTCAAAGGAGTCAAAGAACTGCCGTTCCCGTCCACGTTAAAGGGAGTTCAGAGTTTCATGGGAAGTCTCAATTACTACAACAAGTTTATTGAAGATTTACCAGTTATCGCTGCTGCCTTGTACGAGTTGACGGATGAACAGATCCGCTCTGGGAAGGATCTTACTTGTGCCAAAGAAGCATTTGAGCTCCTGAAACGCAAGATAGTTTCCACCCCACTTCTCAGACACCCGGACCGAACCAGACCGTTTGTTATCATCCCACATGCGAACCCTTGGGCTGCCGCGGCAGTTTTAGGGCAGGAGTACGATGGAGTGATTCATCCAGTCCGGTTCACGGGCCGTGTCCTGAATGACGCTGAACTCAGGTATCATATCGCCGAAAAGGAGGTGATTGCGATTCTCAGAGTCTTGGAGAATTTCAGAGCGCTAGTAGAGTCAAGTCCAGTGATTGTGGTGTATACCAGATACTCTGTGCTGAAATGGTTGTTGACGTCGAATTCCACCGATGGTAGAAACGTGAAGTGGGGTCTGAAGTTGTCGCACTGGAACTTAGAAATTCGCAAGATCCAGCGCGATGAAGACGGACTTCCAGCCATACTCGGCGCAGGCATCACACCCCGAGAACATTTAGACGAGGTATCTGAAAACCTGATTCCAGCCAAGGGGCGAGTCAAACCGCCAGCTCCCGTCAGTGTGGAAATGCTGGAAGCGAATTATCAGGGTCATGTCCTGAGTTTCGATGGTGCAGCAAAGACGTCTACTCGTCTGGGAAGTTGCGGATGCATACTCTGGAAACTCCCTGGTTGGAATGTTTTGGAAGCCCGAGGATTTCCCCTGAAGGACGTCACTGTGAATGACTCGGAGTATTGTGGACTGAACTACGGTCTGAGGATGGCGTTGGAACATGGAATACGTGAGCTAGTGGTTGTTGGAGACTCACGTATCGCAATACAACAGGCTCAGGGACTGATTAACTGCAACCAACCTAATTTGCAGCGGAGGTTAGCAGAGTTTGAATCTCTGAAAACCAAATTTCAGGCCCTGAAATTAGTACATGTGAAACGTGAGTTCAACCAAGCGGCAGATTACTTAACTTCGAAGACTCTGGCACTTGGGGAAGCTTGGCAGGTACAAGACGCTGACGAGCTCATCCATCTACAACTAGTGTCTAAAGTACAAGAAAAATTGATGAAGCCCTGCCCAGCTCCAAATGCAGAAGTTCAGGAGTCCGAAGTATCAGGCTCCGAAAACCACGGTGTGACACCCGAGTCTGATGGAATTCCAGGCCCCGAATCCGCACCTCTGCCACGATCAGCTAAAGTATTGATTGCCGTGACCCGTGCCCAAGTTCCGAATAACACTGATCCGCCTGAGGACGACGATGAGCGTGAACCCCTGGGGCCTTTGGAGTTCCAGGCAGAACGTTGGCGGCGAATTAAGGCACATCAGAGCCACGACCCGTATTTGGTTGAGCTCATGAAGTTTCTGAAAGGTGACGTGGGGGATCTACCACGCCCCCGAGTCAGGAAACTAGCAAGGGTCGCTGAAGATTTCATCTTGGATTCCAGAGATGTGCTGTATCGTCTAAGTCGTGCTACCCGAGAGCGGCCTCGAGACAACGTCGATGAACTCAGACTGGTCGTCCCCAGAGATTTGCACTCAGACTTGCTGCATTATGCCCACGAAGATTATCAAGGTGGACATCAGGGAATCAAGAGGACGTTCGAGAAACTGAGTTCAGAGTTCTACTGGTTGGGTATGTATGCCGATGTGGAAAGATTCGTGAAGGAGTGTGTGGACTGCGCTAGCGGCAAGGGGCGACCCCCAAATCCTGGACCGTCACCGGGGAATATTGAACCCAGCAGGCCGTTTGAGGTCGTGTCCATGGATTTTGTGACGCATATGCCGAAGTCAGCACGCGGCAACACCTTCCTTCTACTGTTCCAAGACATGTTTCAGGGTACGTGATGTGTAAGCCAATGAGTAGCACCACGGCTCAAGACGTAGCGGAAGCCTATGAAGAACGTGTTTTCAGAAACTTCGGAGCCAGTTCTCTGATTCGTCATGACCAGGATCCTCGCTTTATGAGTGAGGTGTTCAAGTGTTTCAGGGAACTCCTGGGTAGTAGACAACGAGCTACTTAGGATACCGACCACAAGCTAATGGCCAACAGGAACGGTCGGTTCAAACTGTGGTGCGCGCGATCAAGGCATATATCTCTGAAGCTGATCAAAGTGATTGGGATGATCATGCCGAGCGTCTGATGTTCGCCCTGAACACGTCGTTCGATGCCACCCGTCTGGAAACGCCTTTTTATTTGGTGCATGGTTGGGATGCTCTCGGAACTGTGTCCGCTATGCTAGGACCCAAGCCGTCGACGACTCAGGAACGAACCGCCTACGAATGGAGAAGGAAGATGCAACGAGACTACAGTTATGCTGTGGCATGTGCCGAAGATCTCCAGAAGAAAGCGAAACGCGATCGGTCTGAAGAACAAACCAGAAAGTGGAACGAGTTATCAGAACGTCTGAAATCAGGTTTTGCTATAGGTGATGCTGTATGGCTTTATATCCCTAAAGTACAAACGGGGTTAAGCCGGAAGCTAGCGCACATGTGGCATGGTCCTTTCAGAATCGATGAGATGTTGGATGACTTCCGCGTACGACTCAAGGTTGAAGATACTGGTTATCGTGTGAATCCCTGGGTGCATGTGAGCCGTCTGAAACCCAGAGCCCTGTTCCCCAGGCGACCAACGATAGAGCTCGAGATTCCAGAAGACGATGACTTTGATGCCGCTTGCTACCTGAAGATAGTTGGGAACCTGACGCTGAGAATGATGAGTATGAAGTGGAGAAGATTTTGGATACTCGTTGGGGTAAACGTACCAGAACGTCCAAACGTCTCCGTGAATATCTCGTTAAATGGAAAGGTTACGATGAAGCTGAGTGGCTACCGTTATCGAAGTTGAATTGTGGCGCATTACTTTACGAGTTCAACCAGAGTGCACGAGCACGAGCTCGTTTCCAGGCAATGCAAGCTGGAGACGATCACCCCAGAGTCTAAACAACTCTGAAAACGCATCTGGAAGTCCGATATCTGAGAGATTGCAGAGACTGACTTTCAGAGAATGAGAGTATGAATGCATGTTTTCAGAGATTTTATTTCTGAGATTCGTGTGTTCAGACGTGTGATCGACTATGTTATTGCTTGTATGAAAACGACGATGTGTATGTGAAAAAAGGAATTTGTGGAGATTACGTGCTGATGAATACGAGATTATGAACGATTGAAAGTTGAAGGAGGAGAGGTGAATCAATGGTTGAGTGGAAGATATTAGAAGATGAAAGATTAAATGACTCCACTGAGGCCGAGGTTTACGTCACAAATGCAGACAGCTAAGTGGCCTATCAGTATGAAGTCTTCCTACGAAATTTTTGGCTGAGGCTGGGGACTTCAGTAGCTGAGGGAGACGGGGTTCTCAGAAGCGCTCAGCCGGCGTCAAGATATCTTTCTTGATATCGTCAGGAACATATTGGAGCCATTCTTCGTCCACGTTCACTGTGGCCCATTGCATGCGAGCAGGCTCAATGGCATCCAAGTCCCCAAGTTGTGTCTCCAGACTCAGACACTTGGGACCACCAAGTTCGGCGACTCTGGGGTCTTGCCAGATCCAGGGACACGCCTTGTCAGGAACAGTCCAGATGCCAGGCTCCGAGAGCAACGACTTTGGGAAATCCTTGTTCGCCAAGGCTTTCCGGATGAGGGCGTTGTGTGACGAATCAAAGCAGCTCGACGAATGGCCCGGTACTTGTGCAATCCGCAGACTTGTCATCAGCCTCGACATCCATAGTGACCCAGTGAGTCCGTTCCCAGAAAGCCTGAGCGTGTTTTCATGCTGCGCACAATCTCTTCTACGTCAGCCAGCACCATGGGTTCCAGTTCGTCACGTTGTGGAAAGTAGAACTCAGAAAACCGGTTGTTAAACATGACCTCCCAAGGAGCACGTTTCTTGCGATCACAGCACAGTAGCGTTCTGAGTCCCAACGTCCCTTGAGAATGGAGCACGAGTGTTTGTGGACCTCATAATCCGGAAAACCCAACGTTTGGACTGTCGAAGTCTTGGTAGAACTCACGCGTTGTACTCTGATACCATAGTACAACCAGGAGGAGTCATCACGATTTGGTGTCTCCACCACCTGGAGCTCCCTAACCGACAGCGACTTGTAGGGCTTGGACACCAGACTCGTGATTTTCCAGAGGAAACCTTAGACTTCGATCCACTTCCGCTGGTGGATTTCGGATGGGACTTGGGACTGGTGTGGGCAACCAAGACGCAGCTTCTCTTAGACTTCTGGGTGGGACGATTGGTCCATCGTCAGAGTCGGAGTCGTCTTCAGATTCACGAGGACGCTTGGAGCCAGAACGTGAATGGTCATCAGACTGTTCTTCTTAGGATTCTTACTCCCAGACTTCTTGACTCCTGACTTGTTATTCCAGAATTTTTGCTCTTGGACGTGTCACTCCCAGAACTGTCGTCATCGTCCTCAGAGTCGACGACACCACTATCTTTGTAGTCAGGATCCTCTTTGGGGTTGTCGACTGAAGATTCGACGTCGCTCTCAGGATAATTGACGTGACCATCCAGATCACCCCAAGCAGCGGGTTTGGTACCAGCCGAGATATGACGATCCACCACTTCGTCAGCCATCTGATAGTATACTTCCGGGACGTATTTGGTCCAAGGGGTGGAATCCAAGTGACGCGAGAAAATCACACTCACCACATCTGGACAAGAACCGGACTACTGAAGAGACTATGAGCCTCTTTGTCCGACGCCAACCATTCCATGGCCTTGTCATAAGCGACGCCAGACAACAAAGCTTGGCGAAGGTCAGGACGACTTCTTTCCAGACCACATCTCCAGGAAGCTTCTTGTATACTTCAGACTTGGCCACCGTGGTACTTGCATTCGCCGAAAGTACGGAGTCTTCAACAGGCTGGTGTCCAGAGGGACGACGCTTGAGATTCCTGAGGTCTGACGTGAGCGGCCACTTAGGTGATAACGTCTGAACCGGAGATTTCGAGGAGTACACGAGATACCTGGGACTCTTGGACTGTGAATCAGGAACATCAGTATCCGAACGAGTGAGATCCAGAACTCTGGTATTTTTGCAGCCTCCTCGGCAGTTGACGAGCTCGCTCTTCGGAAAGGCGTTTCTTGAAATCAGGAACAGGCTTCTTTCGCTCGTCCAGAGCCGTCACGTTGATGATAGTTGTCCAATGATCTGGAACAATAGTGTCCTCCTGATATGACACCAAAGATCGTGTAGGCGATTCCAATTACCCGAGATCTCAGAGTTCTCTTGCAAGAACTCCGAAAACCCCCATGGATCCGTCGGCTTGACGTCGGGACGAGACTTCAGATATAGAGACTTGGGCTTGGAGATCGGCAATTTGAGATTTCAGAGCTGCCTTGTCCGCCTTCAGAGCTTCCACTTGATCTTGGTAATGGGCCTTGAGGTCCCGAATCTCCGAAGACATACGCTCCTCCACGACACCAGCGTCCTGCTGAGCAACCTGAAGTTCGTGCTTCCAGTATTGACAGTTCAGCACCCATTCGCGCTTGATCTCTTCACACTCCGACCGAGCCGCCGCAGCATCTATCAGGGCAACACCGTTCTGAGAGCCGACGCGCTCCCGAAGACGTCGATGGGCTGCAGTCATCAGTTTCAAGTAGCCAGCCGTCCGAAAGACCCTTTCAGCAAGCCGGGTATGAGGAACATGAGATAGCAGAGACGCCAACTCGCGGCGAACTTCCACTGACGAAGCCAGAGCATCCAGAGTAGGCACATTTGGAGTCTGGGCACGAGGTGTTATAGGTCTCATGGGGATCGAAGCTTGGGATCACACGCTCCAACTCCTGAAGGTCTTCGTCGGTAAGTGTCTCGTACCCTACGAGCACACAAGGACCGCCATATGCATTCGCAATGTGACGACCTCTCTGGAAGTCCTCAGCTCGCGCTGGTACACTTATCAGAAAGGCACGTCCCTCAGGCTCGATGTTAGGCGCGATGTATGTAATCTGAGGGCCTCAGAATCCCCAGTGTAATGACTGGAGCGCTTTCGCTCGTCATCAGACCTTGACGGAAGAGTCGGTCGACTTCCTCGGTAGACAACAGTCGAGGTGTACACCAAAAGCTCGCGTTTGAAGACACCAGGGGCGTCTTCCGAGAATGCAGAGCCTGGATTACGTGGAGTAGCCTTCGGTGAAGAGCCAGCCGAGTTCGCGCTGCCATCAGGGAGGTCCTTGACATGACCTTCGACCTGGAGAGTTCCAGACTTTGTTGTATGGGCTGGGGCGCTTGAGCTGCCACCAGGCAACGTGGTCGAGCCGACGTCACCACCCTGCACCGTGCTGACAGTAGCCGTAGCAGGACCTGTGCCTGTGGCGTCGCCTGCCGTGCCACTCGACAAGGTGTTCGTGCTTAAAGACGTGCTTGTTTCCTCCGACATGTGAGTGAGAAAGTGGATTGGAATATGACCGCCCGTTGGGCGAGCCAAGTTCAAATTTCTGAGTCTGAGAGAAGAATCAGACTGGGGAACAGGGCGCCAGAGGCTCTGAAAACCAGGCAAATGACAAAGGGTTGCTGCTACACTACGCTCTAAAAACCGTTCATCAGAATGTCTGATAGACCTGGCCATGATACACAGCTTGGAGAAAGTTCCGCACTGACGGATCGTGACCAGGAGGGGCGGTTGACATGATGCTATTTCCGATTTTCGAGCGACAGGTGGATATTACGTTACGATGTGTGATTGGTTATAATATGGGTTATGAGAGAGGGGAGCTTGGGACACGGCTGCACCCGTGCGACATCTGTGGAAGATTTTAGACGAACCTTCGCCTGACTGTAAAGGGGCCCAATGGACCAGAAGTGTACTTCAGAGTGTGCACAACTCTGAAGGTCAAATGCACTCTGTCTGGTCACCGGACTTTCCCCGACGATGAGTGCCTAATTCCTGGCGGAAAGTCTCTCAGAAGAACGTATCTCTGAGAGACCTCATCCCGTTACCGTCCAGCGCGACGATGATGGTTCAAGGATCTACACTACTTACCCGCAGAGACCAAGTATCGCGCGCCGGACGCCGCGCACCCGCGCAACCCTCAAGAACTTCGTGTACGTTGAAGCATTGGTGCTCCGTACTATGATATTCCGTTCAAGACTCTGGTATTCCACACTCTATGACCAAGACTCTGAAAACCAAAGTGGTTTCAGACTCTGAAAACCCGGATACCAGACTCGGAAATCAACGAAGATTCAAGACCATACTGAAACCAAGTGAACCCAAGTTCAAGTAACGCAATCAAGTGATGTGTGACCTGCACATCCCAAGTGATGACGTCTCTACCCATCAGCTCATCGGGATCGGCTGCACTGACCATACTGAAACCAAGTTTAGGTCACGCAATCAAGTGATGACTGCCCTGCACATCCCCGTGATGACGTCTCTACCTGTCAACTCATCGAGATCTGCTGAACTGACTGTATACTGAAACCAAGTCAAGATACCTGATGCATACAAGAACCAAGTGTACCTGAGATATGAAGACTGAATGCATGAAGGACACCAAGGACGACAAGAAGAAGAGAGTTACCAGAGATATATGAGAGTTATGAGAAAGATAAAACGATAAACAGAGTTCAATTTGCTTGCTACTGCACAAGTCCGCTTGAGAGGTATCCAAGCCACTGCGTAAAGGACGTACGCCGTGTGATCTCCACCAAATTCAGTCCCCTTAGGTGGAGATCAGGTAACGTAGAGACCTGAGAGGACCCGCCTATTCCATATCCTAGTTGGGTCGTTTGTTTTGTCTCTAGCGGTAGCCCATTTCATTGCTCGTTTGGACAGGCTCTGGAAACTAGACAGTCGTTTCCAGGGTGCAAGGTAGACTGTTATATATAGCTGATTGTATTGGTTTATATTTCCCTCTATATTAGAGGGTGGTGCGCGAACGTGAAAGGGATACCAGACAGACCAGGTGTCTGGTAACGAGTCCCTAGTTGACCTGGAGTATTAGCCCACCGTTCAAGGGCCCAGAAAGAATAAGAACGGCTGTATATATTTGTATATTCCTGAACTCTGTATATTTGTTGTTTATCTCTGAAAGTCAAGTATCTCGGTTCTGGATTTGTGATATCCAGACACCGATATCAGACTCTCTCTGGTATATTAACCTCTTCCCGACCACCAACTTTCTGGTAACCTACTTGGTTTCCAGAAACTCCGACTCCCGAACGCTCCTGGAAGGACTTCCTGAACTCCGACACCAGACTCCAAGGGAACACAACTTCTCTTCACTGAACTTTAGACTCCGGCGAGGGTCATATTCCCAAGACAACGAACCCACAGGGATACCACAAGGTACCACACGCCCACCTACGTTGTACGACTCTGAAATCCTTTCAGTAGTCATATAACCGGGTTCACTATACGCCACCTGCTCCGCGATCAAAGTTTCACCGACTTCGCGCACACGCAATGATCGGTCACT